>APFE030184700.1:0-21565 GCA_000404065.3 Pinus taeda
ACAGATTACAATATTAAATAATAAATATAATATGTTATTGAAATTCATATTATACATACATATATTTAACAAATTACATTATTAAATAATAAATATAATATATATAACATATTAAAACTATAAGTTAAATCTCTCTATAAACCGTTGACACTTATATCTCTTTATAAACTGTTGACTAAATACCATATGTACCGACATTATACTCTTATAAAAAAAAAACATAACTTGAACTCTTATGAAAAACATAACTTGATTCTGGTTGTACCAGAAAATCAACATTATGGTGCCCATGTGTACCGACATCATAGTCTATCAAAAACATAATCTTAAAGATAGTGGTTTTGAAAACATTGATCGTCTTTATAATCCAAATCTTTATGGACATCTTTTGGCTTTTATCGTTCTTAATGAACGCATATATACATAACATATATCTTATGTTTCAAACATGATCATGCTCTGTATAACATTCAAGATGACTCAAATTGAACCGTTTGTGGTATGGCATATATGGGATTTATTTTCTCAATCCATGTAACAAAAGCATCATCACCAAAAAGCAAAGTGGAAACGAATCATTTGTGATAATTATACACATGCTAAGATCATTGATCGTGATAAGTTTCAGCATCAGAGAGCCAGAAACCCAAAAACACAACTAATTTGATTTTGCAGCACTCGTCATAGAATTATTGTAAGTAATCAAATGATGCAATGAAACCTTGGCAGCAAACATAGAAGACGTGATTTGATTATCTTCTGGGCATACCAGAAACCATCACAAAATTCAAAAAGGCTCATACTATTAACAAATAATAATAATAATAATAAAATAGTAATAACCAAAATAACAAAATAGTAATAACCATAATAAAAGAAGGAAATTATCCAAAAAGAAGAAAAGAAAGCTAAAAAAATCAAAGGAAAGTAAAGAAAAAGCAACATGTAGACACATGGAGGGGTGCATGTGGTTCCCCTTCTAATATGTTGTTCTATTTAATGAATGGTGGGGAAGATGGGAGGGGTGCCATCATTCCGAGGTTCGATCTTCCATTCTATGGTGTACTAAGACAAAGGAATACTGGCAGTAGTAGTTGATTGAGGGCTCGGGGGTGGCCAGTTGTAGCAGAATCCTGCATGATAAAGTTTCTGATATAAATTTGAACAGAATCAGTCATGAAAATCCATTTTATGTTGCTAAAAATAAATATAGAAAATACCAAAACAAGCAAACAAAAATCTTCACTGAGTATGCGGGGATAGCTCGGCTGGGAGAGCGTCAGACTGAAGATCTAAAGGATATTATCCATGCAGCGATGAATTCGCTATCTTCACTTGCCTTTTTTAATTTTAAAACCTTAATGTTACAGCTCTATTCTTTTGCAGGCTCGAAATTCAGAGGGAAATGAGGGAAAATTAGTGGAAGATAAAATTTTAATGGTAGTAATGCATGTGGATAGCCATATTATTGTGGATCATCCCAAAATCAACAGATCATATTTGTAGATCTAGCTTCACAAATCCTCTCTACCTTTATTCCTCACGGATTTAGAGTTCATGACACATGGGTCTCTGGAGAGAAATTGACACCCCAAGTCCCGTTAACACCATATGGCTTTGAAATGTGGAAAGACCAACTACAGACATGTTGAACATTTGAAACTAAAAGTGCTCACATGTTAAGCCAAAATCGAAAGTCACTGTTCAGAAAATTCAGGAATTCATTTGTAAATCTAAATGATGAAATTAATCTACAAACTCTCTGAAAAACTGTAAGCTGGAACAATCATCAATATGTGAGATATCTCACAAATGAACCAAAAGTTCTCTGAATGGCCAGAATCATAAAACCATGAACAATTAAAACACCTGATTACTTAGCCAATGAGATTATTACGAATATTCTCAATATTGTATTCACCAATTCTCAAGCCAAGCCTTAGATGCCAAATGTTTGATTTATGATTAGCAACGGTCAACAATGAGTTTTGAACAAATGGTAAGAAAAAGCAATAGAGTACTCGTTCACCTTCAGCAATTATCCAATCATTCGAAACGATATGCCAATGATAATTAATAGGATTGGTAATTGCTTTTTAGTCTACTAGATATTGGATCTAACCCGTCCTTTAAAACTTAAGTGCCAATCTTGAAATAAAACAGGGGCATTCTATTCAATGAGCTCTTATGTCTATTCAGCAAAAATGAGTCTAGAGCATTAGATTTGAACATGCCAACACAATGTTAAAACCAACAACCATTCTCACAATAGTGCATAAACCATGAGGCAAGTAAACTTTAAATTTCTCTATGCTGCCTATATCTCAGAGATTAATCATGACAGCAGTAAGTAAATTGAGAGAGACAGAGAACTAACGGTGAATATCTATTATGTTAAATGCATTTGACAGTACCAAAATTACTCAACTTTTTAAGAGCATAAAACGTTTTTCAAGAATGAACCAGATCTAAAGATAAGCTTACTGAAAAATGAAATCAGACCTCTGCAAATTTTAAATCAGACTGCTGAACCAAATGGATATCAGTTCCTAACAATCGAATCAATCATCAAATTACCAAATGAAGCAAGCCAAATGACTTATAAATTTTCTTGCAAATATTATGTGTTGATTAGAGTGTTTTTCAAGCTAAATATTAGATGTTAATATATAGATTAGGGTCTGCAATATAGTTTATTTAGATCTGAGCATAGAAGGTCACCAAGCATCACAGATTTGGGTGCCAGAATTCCAAATTAGTGCCCAGATCTCCTCAAAACTCCATGCTACACCTGCAAAAACAAGTAGCTCACCCAGGAAATAATATATAACAGTAAATAGCCCTGAAATTTGTTTAATGTTGATGAAAGAAGGCCTCCAGAGGCTGTGTTGAAGAGATTGGGAGGAAAAGAAGGCCATACATAGGTAAAGGGTCACAACACATAGGTATGAGGGATAATGGGTGGCTATAGAGCCACATCAAACAAGGGTAGGGCAACTCAGCGAGAAAAAGTATCGCTCAAGTTTATATTAAAAAAAAAAAATAAAGCAAGCCAAAAATGGCTGGTCTGACACAAGATCAGATGAGGGAAAAAGAAATTTTACGCCGCCTTCTCGAAGTAATCAACATGTACTTTTAAACAAGTCAAGTTAAAATTTCCAACAAAGTATAATTCTAGATGCCCATAGGCCCTAACGATTAATGCTCTGATACCATATGTAACAGCACAAGTATAACTAAAATTAATGTCAAAAAGAAAAACAATTTTTAAAATAAAATTATAACTGTACTTTCCGGCTGCGAAGTGACTACAAGATTTTGGGGACGACTCTCCTCCCAACCGTAGGCTCAATTGTGCAGGATTCTGCTACAACTGGCCACCCCCGAGTCCTCAATCAACTACTACTGCCAGTATTCCTTTGTCTTAGTACACCATAGAATGGAAGATCGAACCTCGGAATGATGGCACCCCTCCCATCTTCCCCACCGTTCATTAAATAGAACAACATATCAGAAGGGGAACCACATGCACCCCTCCATGTGTCTACATGTTGCTTTTTCTTTACTTTCCTTTGATTTTTTTAGCTTTCTTTTCTTCTTTTTGGATAATTTCCTTCTTTTATTATGGTTATTACTTTGTTATTTTGGTATTACTAATATTATTATTATTATTGTATTTGGTTATTGCTATTGTTATTATTTTTTTATTACTATCATTTATTTATTACTTTTAATTATTTATATATTATTAATTTATTGTTATTAATTATTATTGTGTATTATTTTTATTAGTTCTTATTATTTATATTTATTTTTAAGGGAGGGATGTTACACGAGACTAGATCAAGCTGTCATCAAAGGAGGGCTTGAGAGGAAGGCTACAAGAAAGGTTGTCTCTTGAGAGAAGGAGATCTATCTAAAGGCTCATTGAAAGACATATTTGAAGAAAGCATGAAAAGGATATAGGTATCATTCATCACTCTTGAAAGTTGTTGGAGGAATCCTAGGAAACATATTTCAAGGTCATTATTGAAGTTTGTTCAAGAGTGTTGAGGGCATCAAGAAAGGTTGGAGACATCATCAAGGAAGAGGAGAATCTTGGTTTTCAAGTAAGTATTATATTATTACTCTATTTCTCAGTTTACAGGTCACATGGGTTCTTTCTGCAAGGAGATAAATAAGCTCATTGGAGCATCAAGTTCTTAACATGGAAGAAAATAACTGGTCTGACAATTATAGAACATGAGGTAATGGAATATGTAACTAGGAAAATTACAAAACCTAGAAAAGACAAGACTCAAGAACTAGAAAAGTACAAGATAGGGGAAGTAAGGGCACAAAGTATCATACTTGAATCCACTAAATATCCTCTTGTTCTATTTGGTGAAAATTTGAAAACTTTTAAAGCTATGTATGACAAGGTAGTGAATGTATACTTTGTAAGTACATCAGGACAAAATATGTATTTGTGAAATAAACTATACAAGATGAAGAAATAAAAAAGATGAGTACATGGAATCCTTTCTAATGAAGATCTCTTAATTAAGAGATCACTTGCAGTGACTTGGAGAGACAATTTATGATTCACAAATTACCATTTGTGTATTAAATGCATTGCCACTAGAATGGAGCAACTTTGCAAAAATAATCTATTCTAAGAAATATTCAAATCCTTTTGATGAGTTGTGGGCTCAATGAATTTTGGAGAGAATCTAGGATCAATGTGAAAGATGACATTGGATCAGATGAACAATCTCAAGCCTTTCTAGCTCGAGTCAAGAAGCTGAAGAAGGGAAAGTTTGGGAAGTCTAAAAAGAAATATATGTCCAAGGTTCAATGCTTTAAGTAAAATTAATATGGACACTTTAAGAGGGCTTATCCAAGCTAATAGAACAACAAGAGAAAGGAGAGAAGGGATGCTCACATAGCCGAGGAAACAAGAGAACCTGGAAAGAAGCCAAAGAAAAAAGATGTGAAATAACTTTACTATTGAAGAAGGCACATTGTCTGTCAGGTTCTTTATGAGGATTAATCTTTCCTTTAGGATAACATGCACTATTTTTTATTTTAAAAGGAATCTTGATTTTTGCATAACATGATAAAGAGAAGCATGTGATAGTATCATATGTAGAGTCTACTTGGTTAAGTTGCTTTGTAGAAATCATATGGTCTTTAAAAGGAGATAGATAGACCATTTTGCATATTGTTCATCCATATATTATCTAATGTTATGTTAAAGGTAGTCATATTTCTAAGGTGGATCATCATGATCCTATAAGATCCAATCATTTTTGAGGTTCTTGGGAAAAAAATTATGACAAGGATAATATATATTCTATGTAATGTGGAAACAATATTGTTAAAGGGATGAAGGAATGCAATGGGTCAAGATGCAAGCTCATTATGAGACATATAGATATATGATGGAATAAGAGGTGTAATGATACACCTTCAAAGTGACTCTTGGATAAGATTCATGTGAATAAAATCTTGTAACATGCTTTATATGATTATGTGATGTTTAAATATATATATATATTTTGGCTTACTCAAGATAAATAAAGAATTAAGACTTTCTCTAGATAATGTAGAATAATGATTAACATCCAGTATAATATCGAGAAGAAAAAGTTCTAACTTGGTAATCAAGTTTGATCCTTGGGCACTCTGATGCATGAAGGAAGATTCAAGTGGAGATGAACCATGAGGATGTTAGTTAGACAAGAAGGTCATTTGGATGAGGTAAGTCTGATTTTCATTATTGTTGGTTATATAATTAACGTATTATTTTGTTACCAGAAAGAATGTTGCAAGAATACATGATGACAATTAAGGTAAGTTCAACTGTATGGATGGAAATGTATGAAGAATGGTGAGGGAAGCTCAATATCTAGTACCTGGTAATTGTGAAGTCAAGATGTGCTCATCTTAGGATTGAAAGGTAGCAATGAAAAAAGATAACCTGAAGGTCAAAGGAAATCACTTTCATGAGGAAGTTGTGATCATGTTGAAGTTTGGAAAGGCTCAATGCAATTCCTTCATCTATGATGTCAAAGATGAAAGTGACGAGTAAGAAAAATGAATTGGATCCTGTCACAAGATTGAAGAGTGAAGATGATTCCATGATACCTCGAAAGAAAGCAGGCTCGATATGATGAGATGCAAAGAAAAGAGGGAGCCAGACAGCTATGGAGAATTGGTAGTTGGTGCTCTTATAAAGACAAGCTATAAGGCTTGTGGTGTTGACTTCCCAAATAGAAGAGAAGTTTGAAATCTTATCTAGTTTCAAGAGGAAGAAAAGGAATATCCTTAAATAGGAGCAAGGATATATTCCTTGGGAAAGAGGGAATAGGGATATCCTCTGGGTGAGAGGGAGTGATGTTGGACATCACATGTGCATTCCATTCTTTAGGTAGTGAAAATAGAATGGTGGAGGATTATATAAGCATCCGTGGTTTCCTTGAGGATATTGAATCCAAGAAAGGAAAGGTATTGACACTCTTTGAGGACAAGAAAGGGATCCAAGAGAAGAGTGGTTGAAGAAAACCAATATTACTTGAGGGATCAAGATTGGAGATCTAAGATAAAAAAATAGTCATAAAAGCACATACCTTGTGAACATCTGGCTGGGGTTTGTGCCTTGTAGAGGTAGTGTGGTATCACACATAAAGTCTCCCATCATAATGTTCTTTAATGAATTAGAGCTTGTCTAGTTAGGCCTCAGAGCAAGTGTTGGTTATAATGATCATGCTTTCAATTAGATTATCAATCTGACTCTTCTTATGGGAAATCTTCAGCTTGAGAATGATGTTGTACTGGTCATACAATTATGAATACCTCCCTAGTTAATAGGGTGTGTTGAAAATGTAACTAGTTTTAGTATTCATAATTGTTGTTGTACTCTTTTCTATATGTATCCCATGTAACAAACAAAAGAAGAAAAGAAAAAAGTTATTGTTATTAAAGCATGGGTTTATGCTTCTTATTGATGGTATTCTAGGTAAAAGCATGTTCTTCATGCTTTTAGGGTTTGTTAGGTCTTAGGATTTATTTTCATTAGTCAAAGGAGTCAACATCATGTTTATAAGACCCTTCTGGGAAAAATGTAATGGAAAAAGAATTATTTTTTAGTCTAGAAATTCCTAGAAACTCTAAAAGTACAAGTCAGCCCTGGAAGCTTCAAGTCGCCTTAAAGGAGGGAATTTGACCCCTCGGAAAGGCTATGTAAAGGAGAAATTCAACCTCATTTGTGACTCACTCACCAAGAAGTTAGATCTCAGGGAGAAAGTTTGATCTATAGCTAGGAAGCAAGAAGACATGAAGAGTGAAGGTATAGAAGAAAAATAAGACTTATTTTTGGGCTCTCTCTCTCTCTCTCTCACATGTGAAAGTCTAGGGCTTCTGCAACTACAAAGGAGGACAAAATTACATATTCTAGTTCCAATATGTCAAAGTACAGTCTCTTGTTGTTGGAAGGAAGAATACTCTATTTCGACCTTGTTGACCTTGGAAGGAGCTGTCTTTCTCAAGGAAGGTCTCAAGAGGAAGTTTGATTAGGATTTATGTAGCTGCTATAGGGCTGAAGTTGCAAGTCGAAGGAGAAATATTAAAGGTGGGAGATTGAAGTTTCATTTTGAAGTTGGTTAGTGCTAGATCAAGGAAGGACTTGTTGGAAAGGTTGACTTGGTACTTAGAGGAGAACTTGGTCTAGGGTTTAGGTCTTTGTTGTCCCATTTGAAGCAGATTCTATAAGAAGAGAAGAGTTTTTCCGAGTTTTCCCCTTGGAGTGGATTTTACTTGGATGAGAGCATAATTTGTTTGTCCTATGTTGTTATTATTTATTTTCTTGATATTTGTTTGATGAAAGTATCTAAATAAACAACACAAGAAGACTAAGTTCACAAGAAAATATTAAGGTCAAAGGAAAATTGATTTAATAAGCTACTGCTTTGAATTTTCCAATAAAATGTTTGGAAAGGCCTGCATTTTTCCATTTAACCTAGTGACTATCACGATGGGAAGGTAGAGCCTTTATATCTTGAGTGCTTTTGTAAGGGTCGGTAACTTGTAGTAACCATGCATAATTATTCAATGTTTTCAAATGGAATATTGCTTAGAACAAGAGAGAGGAAGGTTACATGTTTAGATATGAATGAATATTGGTAAGCTCGAAGAATGAAAAGTTGGATTTGAGGAGCAATGGAGTTGAGAATGGGATAGTATGAGAAAATGGAACAAATTGGTTGTGGGGCATTAAGTGAAATGATTCTCATCCATCACAAAATAGACAAACAGGTAAGTAGTTATGGCCTTTAAAGATTCTTTGAATTCCAAGAATTTTAGGATTTAATTCTCCAAAGTTTCTATTAATGCACATTGTGTAGTCCATTACACTAAATTTTTTTAGGGTGGACTTAATCTTGGAATATTGCAAGAAGTTATGGGGCTTAATTCTGCAAAACACTAAAATATTTTATATTTTTAAAGGATTGTTGACTTTCACATTCTAGATTTTGTCCATGTTGAAGGAACATAGATGTAATTTAGGTAAAATTGAAAAATGAACTTCAAACAGCCAACCATTTCAAAAAGTTTGGAGAAAGAGGTAGGAAAAGGAGGAAAAAGTATGCTCAACCTTCTTACTTACAAACATTCATTCAAAAAATATTTATATATACTTGGTTATTTAATACAATAAGCCAAGACATAATTGGAAGTTTCACCTTTTGACTTTAGACATTTTGATTGTAGGCCACATCCTCCCAACTGAATCATATTCAATTGAAGCAATAGGCCCATGAGAATCTCATTAAATTTCCCTCTAGCTTTAGAATTACCACTTAGCGCTTCTACAAACTTGGGATTTGAAATTTTCTATCTAAGCTTCTAGATCTATCCTCTAATCTTCATAATATCACTAAACTTTCTTAGAAATTGAAACTTTCATACCCAATATCCATGAAAAAGGTTTTGAATTATTGTGACTGCTTGTTCGTGGTGGCTCTCTATTTTTCTCATCGCCTCTTATTTACCTAGCACATTGGATTGTTGTTCATCCTTTTTTGTAATGCCCACTCCCTAATCCTATTATGTTATGCTAGATTGTTAGCCAAGCTGATATGAGATTAATTGTTGTGATAGATCCTTATTAGTGTTATTGGCATACATAGAAGTTATGTGTATGCTAGCTACATACCCACACCTCACATGAACACACTAGTATTCTATGGTATATTATGATAGTTGAATCATAATGTAACCTTATCATTTAAGCCATAAGGTTGTTTAAAGATTAATTAATGTAATATTCTAATTAATCCATAAGCTTGATTAGTGGTTAATTAAAATATTAGCCCCTAATCCTAATTAGTAATTAATTAGTTATATAGATTTTCTTATGATTGTTTTAATATTGAAAAGTTAAATGGGGTTCTTACTTAACCGAATGATTTGAACCAACTTTTGAGTTTATAATATTTTGTTTGATATTTATTATTTTGTAGGTGAATGACTACAAGAAAAACTCTTGGGTCCTATCTGCAGCTAAAAATATCCTACAACTTAGACTTTGAATTGAATCCATTTGAGAGTTCTTCATAATTGTTGGATATATTGTGGTAGGGGAGCAACAACATTCTTCCCAAAGGATTGCTGAAAAATGCAGCAAGAAATTCTCAATTTGATTTTGCCTTGATTAAATTGAGAAAATTCAAATTTCCACATCAACAGAGAACTTGGATGCAGTTGAATTGCATCACATGGCTTGTGTCACCCAGTTTACTTAGTAAATTCGAATTTGAGGAGTTAGAGTTCAGTTAAGCATGTGTGATTTATAATTTGTAGAAATCAAGGTCAGTTATATCAAGTTGTTTTCAGTTAAAGTAGTTCCAACTGTTGGAGGAACTAGAGGAAGATCAGTTGTGCAGTGGGACTTCAGTAAAACTTAGTGATCATTTAGTTAACTGATCAATCAACCCAAAATAGCTAGTGCATGTAGAGAATTCGAGTTCCCAAACTATTGTGGAGATTCCAAAGCAGTGTAACATCAGTTGTAGGCTAGTCTTGAGTGTACAGATGTTGCATGTAGTCAAATGATCAACCTTGGGAATTGTGCAATCCATTTTGGAGAAATTCCTAAATAATAGGGGCCTAATTTCTCAAGGAATTGTTCAAGGAAATAGGGGTTCAAGAAGAGGAAAAATTTGACAAAGTTTGGGTCATAGCTTCTCAATGATTAGAGAGATATGTAATTCACTTGCATGTTGTGCTCATTTGAGAAAAGAAATTGTAATACATCTCTATTCATCAAATTAATGTAAGCAGACAAGGGGTTTTTAGCAGATTTCTTTCCCCTAGAACAAATATTGTGTGCATGTGTATTATTTCTCATAACATATTTATGATTGATGTTCTAAATTGTGCATTGAATTTCAGAGCAGTAGAGTAGGTTTTTGTCTTGTGATTTTGATTAAAACTTCAGGAGAAGTTACAAATCTACACCATAATTTCTACATGGTATCAGAGCAAGATTCACATTAGAGCAGGAATTTCGAAGTTGCTTCTCAGTAGGTTCGTATTTGTAGTTCAGTGTAGCAGGATCTCTTCAGAGCTAAGAAGATGAGCTTTAACGGGTTGAGGCTATAGTATGCCTTGGAATGCACATCTAATTTCATCACATGGAAGGATCATATGGAGGCATTATTAGATGACAATGGATTTCTAGAATACGTCAAGAGAGATGTTGCAAAACCAATGGGATTTGATGTCCAGATCCTTGCCGAGTGGAATAAAGATGTATCCAAGGCGAGGAGAATAATATTGCAGGGATTATGAGACCAAATTGTCACCAATTTCCATGGGAAAGAAACTCCTTATGCAATGTGGCAGGCACTAACAAATCTGTTCTAGAATATGAGTGACCACAAGATTCTGGTGCTCAAGGATAAAATTCGAAATATCAAGATGCAGAAGAATGGAACTATCCCACAGTATTTGAGCAGGTTCACACAAGTTCGTGATGAGCTTGCAGGAGTTAGTATTACTATTTCAGATGATGATTTGGTAAGCCTAGCCCTTCTGAGACTTCCCAAGAGCTGGCATAGTTACCAAGATTTGGCAAACAAGAGGGAGAAATTACCGAATTGGGAATGCTTATGGTTTGATTTGGTACAGGAAGAAATAAGGCAGAATACTAGAGATGGGACTTCATCCAAGGGTGAGGATGAAGAAAAAATTGCATAGGTTGGAAAGGAAAATAAGGTAAAAGGCAAGAAATCTCAATCCAAACCAGAATCCAGCCAAGGGGGCAAGAAGAAAGATTTGTCCAAAATTAAATGTTTCCATTGTCATGAATTTGGGCTCTATGCCATGAAGTGTCCATGCCAAAAGGAAAGCAAGAAGACCTCAGGAGGAGTAGCAGGTGACACCTTGGCTTCACAGTTCAAGCTTGAGTTTACCCTTATCACATGCATGACCAACACAGTGATGGGGAGCGTGTGGTACTTTGACTCAGGTGCATCATTCCACATGATAAGGTGTAGAGAGTTTTTTAGTGACATGGAGGAGAAAGATTTGCAGATGCACATCGAGTTGGGGGACAACAAAAGGTACAACGCAATTGGGATTGGTATAGTCACCTTTTAGAAGGAGTCGGGATCCCCTCTCAGACTCAAGGATTTCATGTTCGTTCTGGGTCTAAAGAAAAATCTCATCTCTGTTGCAGATTTGGAAGACCGTGGTTAAGATTTGATCTTCAAAAAGGGAAAATCATTCCAGAGACACATAGCCACAAGACAAGTGAGGCAGATCGAGGTTTGTGTGAAGACCCTGTATAAGCTAGATGTGGAAGAGTGTGTTGCCTTAAGCACTAATGTGGATAAAGTATAGGGCCAAGATGTCAGTGAAATTTGGCATATAAGACTTGGCCATTTGCATCATAGCGCCTCAAAGATTATGTAGCAAATAACCATTGGCCTTCCCAAATGAGCACTTGAGCAACAAGATGTATGCAAAGGATGTACTTTTTGGAAATACACAAAATCCACAATCCATGATCGGAACTCAAAGCACATGTAATGCCAAAAAGGATCCACTTTGATGTATGTGGACCTTTCTCGACAACCACCACTGTCAGACACAAATATTTTGTTAATTTTGTTGATGAATTATCACGGAAGTGTTGGGTCATCTTGATGCGGAAGAAAGATGAGACATTCTCCAAGTTCATAGAATTCAAGGAACTGTTTAAGAAATGAACTGGAAAGAAGGTGAAGGCTCTCAGGAGCGGTAATGGAGGTGAGTATGTATCGAATGAATTTAAATTTTTTTGTGCAAAATAAGGAATTCAACGAGAGTTGACATCACCTCACAACCCATAGCTGAATGGGGTAGCTGAGAGAAAGAATTGTAGCATTGTGGGAGCAACGAGGGAGATGTTGCATAACTAAGGCCTACCTCTGCATTTATGGGCTGAGGCATGCAACACAACAATCTATTTGCAGAATGAGAGTCCTCATCGAATTCTGGGCATGATTACACTAGAGGAGGCTTTCTTGGGGAGAAAGCATGATGTGTTCCACTTCAATATTTTTACAGCCTCTGTTTACTTCCATGTCTCCAAAGAATCAAGGAATAAGCTTGAGCCAACAACAAAATTGGGGGTATTTTTGGTTACAAATAAACCTGCCACAGCTACCATGTGCACTTCCCATCCCTCAAAATGATAGTTGTGCGAAGGGATGTAAAGTTTGATGAGGAGAAAGCCATGTTGTGCTTTCTAGAGAGGGAGCTTCAGATCCCACTAGAAGAGGAGTTATTAGCTCCAAAGGAGGAGCCTTCAGAAGTTGTGGAGCAACCAAAAGTAGAGGAGTAGAGAGTGGAGACATCCACTCAAGCAGAACCATACAAAGAAGGTAGGAAAAAAACCAGCGAAGTTGATAGACTTGTGCAGTATTAGAGGGAGAATGTGGGAGCTCCTTCAAATTTGCGCAAGCAGAGAAGGTCACCTGATCGATACACTAGCTACATGGCTCTAATGACTGAGCTATCCTCTTACAAGGAAGAAGTAGAACAATCTATATGGGTAGATGCAATGATGGAGTAATACGAATCCATTATAAAGAACAGTGTTTGGGAAGTGGTCCCAAGACCAACAGATAAATCAGTAGTAGGTTCAAGATGGATGTTTAAGGTGAAGCAGGTAGCAGACAGAAGCATAGAGAAGTATAAGGCTATATTTGTGTCCAAGGGATACTCTCAAGTTGAGGGAGTTGACTATGAGGAGACATTTGCTCTTGTAGCAAGGTACTCATTGTTTGGTCAATTTAGTGTGTTCTAAATTGCTATATAAATTGTCAATCCGTGAGTCGTAAAATGTTGAAGTGAAGTGCACTATCTATGCAAGATAACCATTTTCTTATTTCTTTGTCGTTTTTAGTTTTTGGATTTATCTTCTTGTTGATTCCCTAATGTGAGATGCTGTGTGAGATGGTGATTCTAGTAATCAAGTATGGACAAATGTATTCAAGGTAATGATGGCCTTTAAAATAATTTCCAAACTTCACAATGTTCCAAAGGTGTTCAAACTTATAATGATGAAATCAAGATGTGCCTAGATTCTAATTAACAAAATAGTGAACTAGTGACTATGGAACCCAGTATCCTTGCTGCTGTGTAAAGAAAAGAAAAGATTGAACTCAAAGTAATTTAAAGACTGTAAGAAAAGTAAACTAATCATATCACATCAACTCATTTTTGACCCCTCACCATTTGACTCGCTCTGGCTATAGGAGGTAATCGAGAATGATATGAGTAATCTAATCACTAACTTGCAGAAACGTAAATGAACAAAGCAAAGCTAAAGAAACAAACAATGCTGGAATTAGAACCAATAAAACAAATCAACAGTAGGACAAGATAATTCCATCATTTCATTAGTCATCAAAAACTATATGCACTGCCCGGGCTTCCTATTAGAACTTGAAATGCAAACACTGATCAGTTGACAATCAATTAAAAACATAAAAGAAGCTATAGACAACAAATAACATGAATACCATGAGCAAGTTAACACATACAACAAATATCTATTGTATCAAGAGCATAAAATGAAGAAAAACATAAAGCTATACATCAACTACAGGACCTTGGTGTACAGGGGCCCTTTGCACCCTCGGTCAATTAGAACTAATCATGAATTTGAAGGCAAAATCAATGTCTTCTCATATATTGCAATGCAGTCATGAAATAAAAACTAAGTCTCGGCTCAATGGCTCGTACAACAGTCAAGATTACACAACAAAAACTACTAGCCTATACGCATATGAAGATGCGTTATTTATAGCAGAAAATACATAACTAACTAACACGGTCTGCGCTGGTAGCCAAACACATAAAAGACCATAATCGGAATTTTAGCAGCATGGTAGCCGTGGGAAGTAAATCCAAGGAGGCGGTTTGTTGGATTCGGTCCATGAGCAGTCCCTAGGTGTTAGCACACCTCCTAAAACTTAGGACCTTGCCACGCAATCCTCCTCGTGATGAAAACAGAGTCGTGCCACCGCTAAACTCCTTGTGTTGACCACCGTTTGACCGGCCTTCACTGCGGGCTTCTGTGGATGATTTGGCTGAACCAAGGGGACACGTTCCATGTCCACGTCCTTTGTAACTTGCCCATGTGGCTGAGTTCTTCAATAGACACCTGTAGCATAGAGTTTAATAAAAAGGCCGCGGAAACTGATTCTGGCTGCGGAAAGTGACAGATTCCGCAACTGGTTGAACAAAAATCTAAATCAAACAACAGTCACAAAACATAGTTAGGAAACCATTTATATGCTCATTTTAAACTAAAATGCAATGATTTGATAGCTTATAGGTTCAGGTAACTAGAGGAAAAGGCTAAAAAGGAATGTAGGGAAGATGTAATTTTGGGACTCAACACTCATCCATCAGATTAATTATTGCTTTGGCTATGCAAATGGGGTGGACGATCCATCAGATTGATGTATAAAAACCATTTCTCAATGGGGTTATTGAGGAGGAGGTGTACATCGAGCAACAATAAGGTTTTGAGACATTTGATTGAGAGTCTCATGTGTGCAGACTCAAGCGAGCATTGTATGGTGTCAAATAAGCACCTTGTGCTTGGTACACTTGGATCGATAGTTATCTCACTGGTTTAGGCTTCACCAGAAGTGAAGCGGATGCAAACCTCTATCATATCTTGGTAGAAGCTAAATTTCTTATTGTTGTCCTCTATGTTTTTGATTTGATTTTAATTGGTGATGAGAAGCTAATCAGATCTTGCAACAAGGACCTTGCAAGGGAATTTGAAATGAAGGACATGGGTCTCATGCACTACTTCCTCGGGTTGGAAGTATGGCAAGACGATTGGGAATTGTTTGTCTCTTAAGGCAAGTATGCAAATGGGATATTGCAGATATTTTGCATGGAGAATTGTAAACCCATGGAGACACCTCTAGTGACCAACTGGAGGAAGGAGGGTGCCACTTCAGGTGAGGAAGTGGATGCTACCATTTATTGATAGCTAGTGGGTTCACTAATGTATCTTGTGAACACACGACCAGATATGTGCTATGCAGTCAACCAGCTGAGCCAAGCTATGGTTAGTCCAACCAAATTATTTTGGAAGGAAACAAAACATGTCTTGCGGTACCTCAGAGGCACTACCAAGTTTGGACTATGGTACAAACGGATATAGGGAGTGAAGTTGTATGGCTTCTCAGATGCGGATTGGGTGGGGGGTCCATCAGACCAAAAGAATACATCAGGTGAAATTTTCTGTGTTGGGTCTGCAATTGTTTCCTGGTACAACAGGAAGCAAAGATCTATGGCACTCAGCTCAGTAGAAGCATAATACATGGCTACAAGTCAAGCAACATCTGAGGCAATATGAATGAGAAATATACTTGTTGGACTGTTTGGTCAGATGATGGATCCAACTATGATCTATTGTGATATTCAGAGTTGCATTCATTTCTCTAAGAATCCTATATTTTATGATTGATCCAAGCATATAGATACCCATATCACCATTTACGGGACTGTGTGTAGGGGAGGATAATGTTGCTACAATACATTCCGACAGAGGAACAAGATGCTGACATTTCGATAAAGGCTGTATCAAGAGGGAAGTTCAAGTTCCATAGGTGTAGGATAGGGGTGGTTGATAATCACCTTCTTGCTGAGAGGGAGTATTGAAAAATGTAGCAAGAAATTCTCAATATTATTTTGCCTTGATTAAATTGAGAAAATTGGAATTTCCACATCAACAGATAACTTGGATGATGTTAACTTGTGTTCCATGGCTTGTTTCACCTAGTTTACTCAGTAAATTGAAGTTGGAGGGTTTAGAGTTCAATTAAGCATGTGTGATTTCTAATTTGTAGAAATCAAGGTCATTATCTTAAGTTGTTTTCAGTTAAATTAGTTCCAATTGTTGGAGGAACTATTGAAAGGTCAATTGTGTAGTGGGATTTAAATCAAACTCAGCGATAATCTAGTTAACTAACCAATCAACCCAAAATAACTAGTGCATGCAGAGAATTCGAGTTCCCCAGCTATGGTGGATATTCCAAGGCAGTGTAACATCAATTGTATACTAGCCTTGAGTGTACAAGTGTTGCATGCAGTTAGATGATCAACCTTGGGAATTATGCAATCCATTTTGGAGAAATTCCTAACTAATAGGGGCCTAATTTCTCAAGAATTGTGCAAGGAAATAGGGGCTCAAGAAGATGTAAAGATTTACTAAGTCTAGGTCATAGTTTCTTGGTGAGCAAAGAGATAGGTTATTCACTTACAGGTTATGCTCTATTAACAAAAACAATTGTAATACATCTTTATTAATCAAATTAATGCAAGCATGCAAGAGATTTTTAGCAGATTACTTTCCCCTAGAAAAAATAAAGTGTGCATGTGTGTTATTTCTCATTGCATGTTTGTGATTGATGTTCTAAATTGTGAATTGAATTCTGTAGAGTAGTAGA
The DNA here is from genome assembly GCA_000404065.3 of Pinus taeda. NCBI lineage: Eukaryota > Viridiplantae > Streptophyta > Pinopsida > Pinales > Pinaceae > Pinus > Pinus taeda. The sequence goes on from APFE030184700.1 coordinate 17,007, forward strand.
GTAGGTTTGTGTCTTGTGATTTTGATTAAAACTTCATGAGCAGTTGCAAATCTACACCATAATTTCTACAAGGACAATGTGAGAGGATAAGAGGTTTCACCCAAGTAACATTGTAGTGGCCAATCTAGGGTGCTAGATTAGACTAGATTTATTATCGACCAGGGTAAGTAAACTTCGAGGCATGTGTCTAAAATCTATAGACATATAGGATTCCTAACTAAGTGTTTGTTGTGATAGGCGACAATACTTCTTTATAGAAGGTTAAGATATGTTTCCATTCACCTTAACACTCAGATCACCTAGGTTATCTAACTGTCCTAAGGATACAGAGTATAGCTAGACTGAGATTTTAATCCCCTTACAAGGATGTTGTGCACCAAAAACTCTGTCTAGTTAACATTGAAGCATTCATAAAGAAATAAAAAACACACTGAACTTTAAATACATAAACAAACAGAGTCTATGGAGATGCTTTAAAATATAACGCTGGATCAAATCTCTTACAAGACCTGGTTCAATGATCTAACGATAAGATCTTCAAGCGATCACCATAAATACCATTTGTGAGAAATCATAATCAAATTGACAAATTCATAAGCATGGAAATAACATTAAACAGTATGCGTTCTATGTAAATTCAAAAGCTATGGAAATAACATTAAACAATATGCGTTCTATGTAAATTCAAAAGCTATGGAAACGAAATGAACAGTATTCTAATCCACGCAGGGCCCGTCCACGTTTCAATGGTACACTGGAATGAACTCAATCAATCAAGAGTATTAACGCATAGACAATGCTGGAGTAAAATCGTAATTATATTCAAACGCTGAATATTGCAATCACATATATGAATTCGGTTCTCAAAACAATACATAGAGAATAATCGTAACTTGTCTCTCTGAAAAACAAAAATAATACAGAGTCTTTATCTCCCTTCCTATCTTGAATTGAATGCACATTCATTAAGAAGATGTTTCTGCTTTTACAGTGGAGTGATTTTTGGTCATTCTAATATGAACCGATTTCCAAAAAGACAAAATGAAACCGGTTTGGAAACCATGGCTTTTACTGCCTTTGTGACCAAAAGGCTGGGGTTTGACCCAGCGTTGACCGCATAACTAGGAGCTTTTGATCTGCTGTAAAATCAATTTTTCTCCATATTCAGGAGCTCGTTCCTATCCATTGCTTTGGCTTGCCTGTCATGCCACGTGTCAGATGATAAACCATTTACAGGATGTTATGTTTTCCTGTAACCTTTTTGTTGAAAATTCCTAATTTCTAACATAAAAATTCATAAATTAACTTTAATGCAAACTAACAACTATAATGCTATTAACTAATCAATTTCGATGGATGTAAAGGGGTCTATGGAGAGAAAAGATAGACAAATGATGATGTTTTTAGAAGAAAAAGAGGGTAATGGAATGGTACCAACATCTCGCCCAAGCTTAATGTCTTAGCATGTCCTCATGCTAAGCCTGATGTGCTGCCTCTATACTCTGTCCCTGCCTGAACCTCTGTTGCCTTTAACAATGCATCTATGTTCTTTTTAGCTTGGGCTTCCTTCTGGATATGGAGCTCATGCTTCAAACTCTTATATTTCTCCTTGAGGGCTTTCTTTTGGGTATACCACTTAGTTTCCCAGTTGCAAATGTCAGTCTGTTCAGCCTTGAGCTCTTTAATTTGCTCCTTAAGCTTCTCATTCTTCTGCTAGGTTTTCTTACTCTGAATTTTCAACATCTAATTCTCCCTCTTAATAAATTTTTCCATCATGTTGGCCTCCATCGGTTCTTATTTTAATATTTCAATTTGCTTTTCTAGCCTCCTTTGTTTCTTAATTGCAGGTGGTGACTTCTTTCCTTGCCTTTTATTGCTCTTAACCTCCATTTCGGCTTCTTTTCCATGTTGTGAGTGAGCACTGATCTCAATGTCCATCGGTGCATGTGCATTTGATTCGGGTTGATCTTCTTGTGGCTGGGTCTTTTGTGCTCTCCTGGATCTTCTTGTATAGGTTGTGAAAATTTTATCTTGCTCCATTTTCTGAGCAGCCTCTTGTCTCATCTTTCTCGTCCTCACACTGCTACTGGGTGGAGGGACATTGTTTGATTTATGCACATGAATCTCTTCATCAATGTCAAGCATGTATCTTGAGTGCTCTTGCTGCTCTTGCTCATCCTCTCTATCTTTGATTTGATTGGCAACCAGGAATTCCTTCCATGTCTTGCCCCTTTTCTGCACTTCAAATTCAATGAGACTCTTAATTAACCCGAAATGATATAAACTTTTGTCCTCATTACCTTTCTGCTTTTGGATAGTCTTTGACATCTTGGTCAAGCTTTGTAAGAGGAAATATGGTAAACTAATAGTGCATTGCCCCTTTAAATGTAACATAAGTTTAATATGGTACAAATAGACTATGCTATATCGACCCTCACATGTAACAAACTTTTGGATGATATACACCATCTAGTCCCATGGATGCATCAACCAGCTCCTTAGGACACCCTTCTTCCAGTTAATCGATGAAACCCTCGACTTGGACAAGAACTAGGTCCATGATTTCTCTTTGAATTGTTTAGTTTTGAAGTACTTCTCTCCTTCTGGGCTGATCCCTAAGGACTGTGCTATAGTGTCTTCTGAGACTCTAAATGAGAAATTACCTATCAGCACTTTCTCCCCATTGAATGTAAAGGCAAACTGTTTAGTCACTTCCTCATTGCGTCCATTAAACTTTTCCAAGAAGGGTAGCCACTGTTTCTCTCTTAAAATTTCAACGCAGTCATCGTGGTACTGAGAACTATCAAATGTGTTTGGTTCTACTCTATTAGTCATTTTGACAGAGAACTCTTGCTCTAACCCTCTTCATTTATGCTTATTAATTGAACAAGGGTATTTTGGTTTGTTACCTTTGCTTTTCGCTTCACACAACTAACCTGGTGGCGTCCTCGGTTCTTCGCAATCAGCTCCTTCAGTGGCTTGAGCAGTGACCGGATTACTAGTGTTGAATTATGGCAGAGGTGGAAATTTGTGAGCCCAAATACTGTGCTTTCCTTTCGTAGCACTTGGTGTTCTCGGCCTCTGTTTTTGAAATCAGAACACTTTGAAAATATAATGTGGAACACCCTTTCTACAACTGAGAATGAAATAGAATTTTAACAACCCAATTCAATGTAATAATAACAGAGCATATTCATAGTCCAATGGCAGAGGAGTAGCTGTACTGGGTTGTGTGAATACCATCATGAGAATGCCGCGAGCATGTATGAAGTACTGGAGTTGTAATAACGAATAGTTGCTTGCATGAGTCGACTTGGTCGAGCAATCATGTTATAAGTTGGTCGATTCAAAAATCAATGCATGAAACTGTATAACATTTGGCTTCCCAAGAGTTCACCACCTATCCCTTGCTCATTGGTTCTTGGCCAACTAAGGAGATGTTGGACCGAAAGTAAGGTTTGATGGCCGATAGGGAGTGAATAACAAGGCTGGGAGGGTGGTGGAATAGAGGATTAAAAATCGTAGGAGAAGTATGGCGATAGGCTAGAGTGTTGGGAAATGGTAGGAATTAGGAATATGAAAAGCGTGGTGGATACGTGGGTGTTTTGTTTTTTTTGAAATTGATTATAAGTAGTTACAGTCATCACATTTAACACTAAATTAATCGAAGAATTTAAATGTTAAAAATAAAAATGATAACAATACTTTACACTTTTATTGGTTGATCAAGAGTTGAATTGGCATGCATAGGTAGGATTCCTTGTTCAGATATGACTAATCTTTGTTGTCCATAACATGTCCCTCTGAGATGAATTTGGATGCAACAGGTCCCTCTGAGATCTAGAGAATGTTTGTGCAGCCTCTTTGAAATCTGGAAAAGACTATATTGGTGCAGCTTCCTTAATCTTTGATGTTTGATGGAGCCTCGGTGACAAGAAACCTTTGGATCTCTGTTGAACTTTGTTGAAGCTTTGCTAAAGTAGCTTGAGATAGTAGTCTCTAACAGGTCCCTTTTATGTTTGTTGAACAGGTCCCTCTATTGTTGGTGCTGGTATCATGGTCTTTTGAATAGGTCCCACTACATAATGCTTAAAACAGGTCCCTCTGATTAGAACAAAGACAAAAACAACTTCTTTATTGAAATACTGGAGTGTTGAAGCAAACTTCTTTGAGAATTTACAATGAAGAGATAAACTCTTTGAAAATTTACAGTGAGGAGATGAGATAAAAAAAAAAATGATGATGTTTCTCCACCATTGAAGCTTTGACTTGTCCTCAAGTCATTATTAAATCGATAAATCAACATGAAACAAAAAGAACAAGGAATTCTTACTAGCCAAAGAATTGGGTTTCAAGTAAGAATTCTGGGTTAGAGTGTGCCAGAGTCTGGTTTTCACATCTAAACCATTATTAATTTTTTTTTTGTTTAATTTTGTTTATTTATTTTTAGATTCTTTTCTAAATGGAAATGAAATGAACTAAGGTAGAGATACTACAGCTGAAGGCTGCAATATCTCAACCTCCCTTTGCTGAGATACAGTTTGAAGAAAATCCTCCTT
>APFE030184715.1:14128-44318 GCA_000404065.3 Pinus taeda
ATAACAAAGGAAAGAAATTTGAAGAAGATGGTAGAAGCTATTATACCCATATTACAAGTTCATTCAATGATAGTGAAGTCTCATGGCACGTAAAAACAAGAATGCTTCATCCAATAATAGCGAAGATATTAAAAATCTCATGGCACATGAAAAGAAGAATGCAGAAACTGAAGAAGTTGCCAAATTAAAAGAACAATTGGAGACAGAAACCAGGGTAAGGGACCAATTGCAGGATATAGCAAAGGATCAGAGCACAACTATTCAGAAACTTGAATCAAAGATCCTCTCTCTAAAAGAAGATCTTGAAAATCAAGAACATGAAGTGATCAAACTAAAGCGACATTTGGAAGAAGGGAGAACAGCTGAAGAAGACCTAAGGAATCAGTATATGAAAAAGGAAGAACAACATCAAGTTGAGGTAAATATATTGAAAGGTAAAATAGAAGAAAAGGATAAGCTTCTACGATTTCAAGATAGTACTAAAGCCTTGGATGATATTCTTAATAATCAAAGGTCTCCTGCTATCAAGACTGGTCTTGGTTTTCATGAATATGTTGAAGGTGAATCTAGTTCACAAGGTGAGGCAAAAAACTCTAATGAGAAATCTGAAATGCTCAACAAGGAACAACCAAGGAAGGAAATTCCTCAAGGAAGATACTTTACCCCTAACTATGGACGTGATAGACGATTATTTCCTCCACTGAATAATGTTGAATGTTATGCATGTCATAATCTTGGACATGTTGCAGCCAGATGTAGAAGTAGAATAGTTCAAGAAAGATCATCGCATCCCAGGTATTTCAGAGGATATTGCTTTGCCTGCAATGCATATGGACACAAAGCAATTGATTGTGATAGAAGAAACATGAAAAATGTAAGGTGTTATACATGCAACAACTATGGGCATAAAGCAAGGGAATGCAGGAGCAGATTTCAAAATTCAAAACAAGAGGACCATACATCATCACAGTTGCAGAAATTGAAGAAGACAGAGACAGAAAGGTGTGGCATAATTCAGACAGCTGACATAACAGACACATGGGAATCTGAAAGTGATGAAATTCAGTATTCCATCATGCATACGCTGATATAATGAAGACAAGTCGCGTATATACGCGAGTTACAGGCTGCAAAGTCACGTATATGTAGAAAGGGCAGCAAAACAGACCCAGGTTCAGTCATGGTTGGATCAGGCTCAGAGGGAGCAGAACAGACTCAGGAAATGGTTCAGACATGGTTGGCTCACACTCAGGGGGAGCATATTCTTCAAATAATTCATTGTTGGCATTATGGTTAGAAGTTGATGATACATATTACTGTTTAAGGAATGGTTTTGGAGGCTTATGATAAATTGTTATTGCTGGTCTTAGAACCTGCATCTGCTCAGGAGGAGCATGGATGGACTGATACAACTTGACATATACAAAGGGGGAGCCAAATCATAAACTTCAGCATGTACTCAGGGGGAGTATGGACAACAGTATGGACAGTAGAAGGTATACCAAAGAAGAGAATATCTTGGTACGCCCTTTGCCCTTGATGTCAAAGGGGGAGAGTGACTTGGTGTGGTGGTTGCCATCAAGTCCAAAGGGGGAGATTGTTGGCATTATGTTTCAAGTGTTGTCCTTGATGGCAACTCACTCAGAGGTCGGTACAGGTGCTCAGAGGTTGGTACAGGTGATGGCAACTTAATCAGAGGACAGATCTCAGTACAACAGGACAAGAAAGAGATATACGCAGGTTCATCAAGGAGAATCAGCGTGTACACGTAGGTTGGATTCAGTAAAAGCGTGTACATGTGAAAAGTACCTTTGGTCCGTGGCAGCTAGTCCTTGGAAGTTGTGCCTATGGTTTTGGACCATGGTGTCTCGACGGATGTGTTGATCCCTAGTTTCGAGGTGGATGGTATTGTGTTGCTATGGTTTTGGTCCATGGTATTGTGAAGGGCCTAAGGCTATATAAGGAGAATATCATTAGGCAAAGGGTGTGTAAGGTATGTCTGATGAAGTGAGAGGATCTGGTATTGCTAGTTTTCTGTTCGGGACGTTTGGCAAGGGTCGGATCTGACAGCGAAGGCATAAGAATCTATTTCTAGATCTGCACGCGGGTTGCCTTTGGTGAAAGCGCGTATACACGCAGTTTTGGTACGGTAAAGTAGCGTATGCATAATAAGATTTGATAGTTCAGGTTGCTGCTGATTCTGGTGGTTGTTGCAGAGTTCCGGGCTCTGGTTTTGTTTCTGTGTACTTGATGACAGGGTTGCAGTGATTCAGTATTGGGTTGTTTAATGAATTATGATGCAAGTATAAGTTGGTGATTGTATTGCAGTAATGTTTGTTTTGTACTCTTGGATCCAGTCTGAAAATTGACGAAACGTGGTCCCTGAAGATTGTAGGGTCAGCACCTACGTACTAGTAAATGGATCAGCTAGTACAAGAGCTGAGGGGGTTGTAGCTCCCTTCCAGAAGTAGTTGGAAAACGAGAGAGGGTTGTAGCCCTCTGCAGGTTGTAGCCTGCATACTGGTAAAGGACTGCACCAGTATATTGTAAAAGAAGTTTCTCATTAAAGAAGAAAGAAACGAATTGCAGCAGGTGGTTTTCACCCACATTGGGTTTCCACCTTATATCATGGTGTTCATGTGTGTGGCTCTTGTGTGATGTCTTGTTCTGTTATACTGCACCTGTTTACTGTTAATATGCTTAATAATGTTCTGATGCATTCACTGAAGATTAAGCTAACTGAATTATAAGATCTCTGGGCATACGCTAGTTTCATTAGACACAGTCGCATGTATACACTGGTTCACTTAATTGAAGTAGTGTATATGAATCTGAGTATGAAATTGAAAAGTTTTATCTGATCTGATAATACTGATTCACCCCCCCCTCTCAGTATTATTTCCAACAGTTATATGACAGATCTTAGTATGGCTCTTATCACATTTAATTTAATCAATTTCTGGTTAATGAATACACAATCTAATTGGTTTATGACATCTATTGCAATAAGGCACAACTCCTTCTTGCTAAACCTCAGATAAGTTTTCAACTCCTTATGTTAGATATGCATTTATGACCTGGAGGTTGCATGTTCACCTTGTGCTTGATGAAATGTCATTCCTAGTTGGGAGAGGTCAGGTCAAGTCCTGGTTTACATTTTGGTTCAGAATCATTGCTTCTATGTGATTTATCATCTTTGGAAGTTTCACTGAGTTCCGGGAAGGCGCCTAAGTCTTAATCTTGAAAAGGTGGCTCAAAATTCAGGGTCGCTAACATAGAGCTGATTGAAAAAGTCCACAGTCGCTTGGAAGCAAGCCTATGGGAGTGATTAGAGGGTTACAATCACTTGGAGGCCTTGGAAAGTGAGTGACTAGGGATTTAAGTCATCTAAATATAGGGTTATCTTAGGGGTTGGACCCATGAAGGGGTTGGGTTTCTCCTATAGGTCTTATGGCACTCGAGGGAGGCTAGTTGAGTATTAACTTGTCTAGCCCATTTTCTTAAGGTCATATAGGAGGTTGAGTCTTATCATAATGACCCTCAACTCATGTTTACCTTGGGATAACCGGTGAAAGTGGGAAAATGTGGGAGAAGGTAGGTTACACGGTGGCATCAAAGAGGGTTGCAGTCTATTTCAATAAAATTTGATGTTGTCATGGTTACGGTTGTCATGCATGGGTCATAGTACATAATTGGTATGGTCATGCATGATTTTTTTATATTGATATTATTATTATGTATGTATCATGCTAATGTGTACTGATTTTGTAGATGATATAAGCCTCCCTTGAACATCAATGAGGTATGGTTTTGATTTTGGTATCTATTTGGTTTATCTGACATAGCCTACTTGTAGGAAGAAAAGATGATGAGATGATGAGAAAAATGGTAGACTATAGTTCCTGTGACTCTCCCTACATATAAGATGGGAAACAAGAAGATGAATATTCTCCTGGTATAAAAGATACATTGAGGAGTTTGAGGATAGAGATTAGAAGTTGCAAAGAAGACAATGACAGGTTGGTTAAGGCTCATGAAAGGCTTGCAAGGGCTCAGGAAAAGAGGTAGAGTTCAATGCATCCTTTAGATATTCTAATATTTGCAGAAACATCGATAGTTGAGGATTATTAAAGAGAAAGTAGATAAAACTAATGGAGCCTACGGTAGCAAGTATTGGTCTAGATACAGGTTGGATAAAGGAGATATAGTCATAGGTGGTAGATCACAGATACACCTGACAGGAGGATTGGTATGTATGGCCATCATTCTAGTTCCCCATCCAGGAGACATTATGACCATCATCATCATCATCATCCTTAGGAGGAGTGAGTAATTGGCAGAGGAGTTTAAGAAAGTTAAGCCTTTTAAATTTGATGGAGAGATGAAAAAGTTAGAAGATGCAGAGGCATGGTCCCTTGGGATGAAGAAATTCTTCATATTACATATCTACTTAGAGAACATGAAAGTGAAAATAGCCACTTTCATCCTGAAAGGGAAAGCATATATTTGGTGGGAAGATATGAAGAAAATTAATGGAATTTGGGAATAAGAGTTTATTTGTCATGATTTTGAGATACTTTTTAAGAAGAATTACCTATCAGAGAGGTACTATGATGACAAATCTAAGGAGTTCTATGAGATGCACATGGGATCTGTGATAGATGATGAGTACCCTAGCAGGTTCCTGGAGTTGTTGGCGTGTGTGCCTTACCTCAAGGATGAGAAGGCTAAGATTCAAATATTCATTAGTCGCTTTGCAGTAGCATATAGAGATCGGATTAATTTTGATGAGCCTAAATCGTTGGAGGATGCCATCCGAAAGTTGAAGCATTCCTATGAGCATTCAAAGTGCAAACTTGAGCCTAAGAATGAATTGAGGGGTAGTGAGAAAGTTAAATGGAAGTGACCATTGAAACAGAGAAGACCTCAGGATGCATGTGAGAAAGAAAATGTTCTTCCTTATTATAAGTTCAATGGAATTGAGAAGGGACATGGGTCACAACCTGGAGAGAAGTAAACTAGAGGTGATGGTAGGGGACCATTGCAGTGTTGGATATATGGCAAAGATCATAGCAAGAAGGATTTTCCATTGTACCAAGGTGGTAGGCCTGAGATCTATAGTTCTCAAGAGTTGCAGATAGTTGGGGATGTTGGTTATAGAATATAACACCCTCCTCCCACGTCTACCCAAGTTATCGACTAGCGGGGGTAAACATTCGATGAGAGGCCACTATGATATGGTTTGACCTCCTAAGTCATGTTAAGGAAGTGGAACTAATGGAAACACACCATACTGACATTAAACATCATCTACAGGACCCTTAGGAACCAATCCAATATTTTAGACATCTTGCCTTGGGGTCCCACTAAGCTTTTGGACAATTTAAGGTTTAATCGCTCCCATGCTATAGACATGAGGGCGACCAAAAACCCAAAGTTTCTCCCATAGGCCTGCCTTCTAGTGACCAAAGACCAAAAGTATCAATGCTATGCCAACAAATCTGAGATTTGAGCCACTTTTTCGTGCCCATAGCCTAGTTCACTACCCAAAATTTAATTGTCTCTTCAAATGATTCAGTAAAATAACATGGAAATGACAATACTAAACCAAATACTTGTTCAATACCTTTATTGGACCCCTACTAGCAATGACAGGCATTTCGTCAAACACATTGTAAATGTGTAATATACAAGTATAATTAACAATTATGAGAATAAGGGTCTCATACTTGGATGAGAATTTCTAAGAACCATTTATGCCTCAAAACATAACTTCCATTCCATCCATTAAGTCATACATACATTGATCATTCAATTACAAGTAAAAACATGATGAGAGCCACAAATGGATTTCATTAATGATGCAAAATCCAAACCCAGGTTGGGACTTCCACGTTCCACTTGACCATAAAATGGCTGAGCCAAAGGTATTTTCAGTCATTCACCCCTTTTCCATATTCCAAGCATGAATGTGGAATCTCATAGAACACATCAATCAAAACTCATCAAAGGCTTCCACAGGCCATCCATCTCAACCCATCAAATAGTCATTCCACCTCTCGGTCAGACATCACAAAACCATCATTAGATCAGTCTCTATCCCAGCCATCTAGGGCTCCACAGTGTTTGTCCAACCTAGCTATGGGACTAGTATCTCAATCCACATCTTTTACTGGGCTCCACAACATTTGTCCAACCAAGGCTACGAGACTAGTAACTCAACTCACAAAGGGCTCAAGAGTGTTTGTCCAACCCAAGCTACGAGACTAGTAAATCAACCCAAGTTGTTCCAGGGCTTCAGACCATTTTTCCAACCAAGGCTGCAGGACTAATAACTCAACTTAAAGTAAGGAACAATGAGAACCAACCAAAAACACAACAAGGAAATAAACCCACAATCACATGGCTATCCAGGAAATGGAAAGGCTATTCAATCCATTATCAATCTCAACCATCCTCCATGCAAATGACATATCACAACCGAAGATACACATGCATTTGCCATGCATGCCAAAACTAGTGAACGAAACATACATGGAACCTGGTACATGTAAAAAAATCTGATGTAATGGTTGATCCTGATGCCTTCTTACGCTTTCCTGCTCTTCCTTTTTCTTCTTTCTCAAAGAATCCAAGTATGCCACACCCACCAAGAGTGCTCCAAGAAAAATCGAAGTCTCCAAGAGTATGAGAGATAGAGAGAATAGAAGAGAGCTCCAAAACTGAACTAACAAATGGTTACCAACTAACCCTCGGAAGCCTTTTTATGAATGAGGCCTCTATTTTCTTCATTTTTCATTATTTTCCTTTATTCGCCTCCTCACATCTAGTTTAAGAACTTTCACCTCCCTTTTCTCCTAATTTCCATTATTTTCATAAATAAATGTGCCAAAATTGACATTTTTCCTTTCCAAAGCCTTAGTCATTGCCTTTGCCAATTTCCTTAGCCATAGCAATTCACAAGTGATCTCCATCACTAGGATTTTGCCCAACATTCAGCTTGGAATGTGGTTATTGTTTTTCCTTTATTTACTTTTTCTACATGGAATTTTGCACAAGGGCTATTAGAGAACCCTCCCCCTTGGGGGAACATTGTCCTCGGTGTTCAATGACACCTATCACCACAAAACTGTTGTAAGAAAAATATATATTCTACCGATGGAGCTTTATAACTTAGCTCGATGCAGTACTTACAATGATCACCCAGCTGAAACCAAACCAACATAACAACATAATAACATGACATCATAATAAAATACTGCATAATGGAGCTTTATAACATAGTTCGTGGCAGTATTTACATCCATATATATATATGTACATAAACCAACATCATCAAAACATATACCAAAGCATATACCAAAACACCAAGCCAAAAATGCTTTGTCTCAACCAGCAAAGAAGGAGAAATACATAGCCCACATTTGATGCATCATCTCCAATGTCATTTTATCGGGCCGAAAGTGCTTCCACTACACCTTAACTTTCTTGATTACTTGGTTCTAAAACATGAGCACCCTTTTCTACAATATACACTACGGCTTCAACTGGAATTCTCCATCTCATTCCATGTGCAATATAGACCAATCAATCACATGATCAATGTACTTAACATACTTCTTAAATAAAGATACATGGAATACATCATGGACTTTCACTGTCAGAGGCAGTGCAAGTCGATAAGCGACTGGCCTAATTCTCTCAATGATACTGAAGGGTCCAAAAACCATGGTTTCAGCTTGGAACATGATCCAATATGCAACTATCTCTTATTGGTTTGATGCGTTAGTACACCTGTTCATCAACCTGGAACTCCTTGAATAACCAGTTCCTATTTTCATAAATTTGTTGAAAATAGCAACAAGAAATGCTAAATATAGAAGTGCTAAAAATAACATTGCTATAAATAGCATTTCAGGATGCATTCCAATTTTATTTAGTCCCAGAACTAAAATTGAGAATTAAAATTTGAATTTGATCTTAGCCACTGTTTGAAGAATAATTAATTAATTCATCTTGAGTTAATTAGTTGGAGAAAATCAAACATGAAGTCTATGTGAAGACATGCGACAATTATCCCTTTGATTGAAGAAGTTATCCCTTAATTAAGGATATCAAGATGAGTTGTACTTTGAGTTGTAATTAGTTAGTTGAGTTAACTGAGTTAAGTCTAGTTAGATTAGTTCCAACAATTTGTGGAACTGATTGTGAGTTCAGTTAGTTAATGCATGTATGCATGTAACTAGTGTACTTCAGATAACTGAATATTCTCTCATAAATAACTCATGCATGTCAGTTCAGTCAGAGACCCAGTTGAGATCAGAGGATGGGACAATGTACTATCAGTTGTAGGAATATTCCCATGAGGATATTTCTTGCATGCAGAAGGAGTTTTTTCCTTGAATCTTGCGCAGATATTTATGAGTTTGGTGAGTAGTGTGGGAGGTAATTACACACAGGTGGCAGCTTGAGGACCCAGGAGAAAATGCGCAAGGAAACAAGAGGCTTGGAGGACTGAAGGAAGATATATGTGTTGTCGATTCTATCTATGAGCAGTATTGAGGGATTGTACTGAGCGCTGGATAGCTTGTGAGCTAAAGGTTTGTGTAATCCGAAGATATTTCCACTTGTATGATAATATAAAGATCAAGGTTTTTAGCTGAGGCTTTCCCCAGAGTATTCTTCTGTGTTCATGTGTGATTGTTTCTTCTTCATCTGTTATATGTGTTCCATTTGATCTTGCTCAAAATCAATTAGGCTTCTACAAGTTTGTTTATAGAAGTAGATCAAGTATTTTGCTTTAGTATATTGCATTATCAGGTGATCAAAGCAGAGAAAAGTATACAAAGAAGGGAGAAGTTCGAAGTTTAAAGTTCTTGATTATAGAAATCGAATTCTTATCACATCTCAAATTTCACCAATGGCGTTCAATGGTTTGAGACTCGAGTATGCCCTAGATGGAAGCTTGAATTATATAGCCTGGAAGGATCGCATGGAAGCGATATTAGATGACAATGGTTTGAAGGAATTCATTGATCAAGAAGTCCCCAAGCTAGCAGTTAATGCCCAAGAATTGGCGGAATGGAAGAAATGTGTGGCTAGAGCGAGGAGGATTCTTCTAGAGGGAGTTCAAGACCACATTGTCTCGTGTCTCCATGGGAAGGAGACACCATTTTCAATGTGGAAAACATTGAAGGATCTATATTAGAATAGCAACAATCAGAGGAAGCTGGCACTGAAAGACAAGGTTCAGGAAATCAAGTGTGAAAATGGCGACACGATCTCTACATATCTGAACAAGCTCACCACCTACAAGGATGAGCTTGGAAGTGTAGGAATCATGACAGCCGATGATGACATGGTGAGTCTTTCTCTCCTCGGTCTTTCTAAGAGCTGGCATAGCTACCAAGACCTAGTAAATGGAAGAGAGAAACTACCAAATTGGGAACGACTATGGTTGGATCTAATGCAGGAGGAGATCAGGAGAAGCACCAGAGATGGTTCTTCATCAAAGCATGATGATGAAGAAAATCTAGCCTCAGTGAGTAAGGTGAGGAAAGGGAAAGGGAAGGCTTCCCATTCCAAATCGAGTTCTTCCAATGGTGGGAAGAAGATTGAAAAATATAAAGTGTGATGCTTTAATTGTCACAAGGTGGGCCATTATGCAACAAATTTTCCACAGAAGAAATCCAAGAAGGGATCCTCGAAAGGATCAGATGGTGAGGCACTGACCTCATAGTTCAAATTGGATTTCACCCTCATTGCATGCATGGATTCAGCGATGGTGGGTTGTGTTTGGAACCTCAACAGTGGAGCATCATTCCACATGACTGGCGATAAGAGTTTATTCAGTACTTTGGAGGAGAAGGACCTCCAACTGCACATAGAGATGGGCGATGATGGAAAGTACCATGTTTCAGGTGAAGGTATAGTTGTGTTTCAGAGGGAACATGGAGCTCCTCTCACCCTGACTAATGTAAAGTATGTGCCTAGACTGAAGAAGAGCCTGGTGTCTATCGCAATGTTGGAAGACAAAGGCTATGATGTAGTCCTTAGTAAAGGGAAGGCATTCTTGAGACACATCGACACAGGACAGACTAAGAGGACCGGGATTCGAGTGAAGAATATCTACAAGCTGGAGGTAGATCATTGTGCTACACTGAGTTCCAAAGTAGAGTTGGTTAAAAGCCAAGATATTGGCGAGCTATGGCATAGAATATTGGGCCACTTGCACCATAGGGCCTTGAAGATCATGTAGCAGATTTCTACCGGACTTCCTAAGGGTAAATTGGAGCAAGTGGATATATGCAAAGGTTGTACCTTGGGTAAGTATGCAAAATCTTCCTTTCAAGATCGAGACAATCAAGCTGGAGTAATCTTGGAGCGAGTCCATACAGATGTGTGTGGACCATTCTCGATAGCCTCCACCACTAAACAAAGGTACTATGTTATTTTCATTGATGATTTTTCTCATAGATGTTGGATCTACTTCATGCAGAAGAAGGATCAAACCTTCTCAAGGTTTTGTGAGTTCAAAGCCTTGGTTGAGAAAGAATCAGGAAAGAAGATAAGGGCCTTGCGAAGCAAAAATGGTTGAGAGTATGTCTCTCAATAGTTTAAGGACTTCTGTGTAGCAGAAGGAATTAAATGGGAGTTGGCGGCACCCCATAACCCACAGAAAAATGAGGTGGCCGAAAGGAAGAATAGAACGATTATGGGAGCAGCTCAGGTGATGCTACATGACCAAGGCCTACCACTTCGTTTGTGGGCTAGGCATGAAATACAATAGTATACTTGAAGAATAGAAGCCCACATCGTATACTAGGATGAAGACACCAGAGGAGGCTTTCTCCGAGAAGAGACTAGATGTGAGTCACTTTAGGATCTTTGGCTCATCAGTACTTTCCATGTGACCAAAGATGCCTAGAAGAAGCTAGAGCCAACAGCTAAGTTGGGGATACTTGTGGGGTACACTGATACTCCTGGCAACTATCGGGTGTTCTTGCCTACTAGTCAGAGGTTAGTGGTACGTAGAGATCTAAAGTTTGACGAGTAGAAGGCCATGTGAGTTGCCCTTGAGAGGGAGCTCAAGTTGCATGCAGAGGAGGAACTTTTGGTTCCGAAGGAGGAGGAGCCTCAGACTAATGCAGAGTAGTCGCATGCAGAGGATCCATGAGTAGAGACATACACTCGTGCATAGTCTTCTAGAGATGGGTGGAAACGCTCAAGGGAAGCTGACAGGTTGTTGATGGATGTGAGATAGAATGTGGGACAACCATCTTCTCAGTGTAGACAAAGGAGGTCACCTGAGTGGTACACTGGTTACATGGCCCTGGTTGGTGTTATAGCTCCAAATCTCACCTTTGATTTTTGTGATACTGCATTTATGGCCTAGGGCAACCCATCCTTCCAGACTTGGTCCAAATACTTAAAAACAATGTTTTTATTCCCTATACGCAACATTTCCCTAAGCTAAACGCATATGTATGTGGGTCAGTGTATACCCAACCCATGTATATGTCTTAAAACACTTTAAAAAATTAAATCTCCTTAATTTTAGGTGGAGATCACGGGTTTTACCTGTTGATTACCTATTAGTGCTCGTGGCCCCAACTGTTCCCAATGAATTCCCAACTAAAAAAATACTTTGGGAGAAGTATAAAAAGCCTTAAATGGGAAGGCCTTAAGGAGGAGGAGAAAGAGAGGGAATTACTTTGCTGAGATTATCCCTGATCAGGTTTGAAGATCCCTATTCTTCCAGCACTTCCCCCACTATAGGAAACCCTTGTTTCCTTGAGTTTTGATGTCATTTCACTAGTTGAGATATCCTTGTGTGAGTTATGGAAGGAGCCTTTTGAAAGCTTGGGATTGGATGGACCCAGAGGACAGTTCTGCTTGGAGCCAGCAAGAGGAAGATTCATGTGATATCATTCCTTGCTTTGTTTTAGTTATCTGCAATAAAGAAACATTTGTCTTGTTCCCGAAATCAATCTTCTTTATGCATATGATGTTATTGTTATGGTTTACATATGAATAATTGTTTCAATGTATAATTAACCATCTTTCAATATGTTATGAAGTTGATTTCTATATGATACTTTGTCCATATATTGCTATGCTTCTTTGAATTGGCTGTTTTGCAGGTTCAAGGATCAAGAGGAACTCCAAGAGGGTTTGAACCCTCACTGGATCTACTCGAACGAAGGACCCTCGGTACACATCTCTTTGCATAGTTTGCTTATTTAAGTATCATGTCTACATGGAATGCTTGTCTTTTATTGTAGATAACCCCTCGCTCTGCTAGGGTGTTGACCCAAAACCCTAGGGGACTTAGTCCCTCAATGGAATTGGAGACTCCACTGGGACAACAGTATTGTTGTTCCTAGTTTGGGTTAATTTAAGCCAATCAGGGCTCAGCGATTGGTGTTCTTGCTGTAACTGATTTGTCTATTCCTGTAGGAACTCAGACTTTAAATCTGAGCAGTTTCTTCAGAACTCTTTTTTGCTTTTTCTTTTGAACTACCATATACGCAGTTTTGTCAGGTTACAGTAGCATATGTATGCAAGTTTCCCCATATGAACCCGCCTATACACAGGTTTCTTTGGGCTGATGGCCTATACACTCAACTGTGTATTGACACAGTCGCGTATACCCTAATTTTCCAAGATTTTTTCAAGTCTTTCTGTCTCAGAAGATTTTTTTGCTGGTCTGAGTGTTTCTTGAGCAGCCAATTATTGTTGTCAATCCTTGGTTTTGCAGCAAGTTTACGATTTCAAACTCTCTCCTGTTGTGGAAATTTTTGGTCTTGTTTGGTTTTGTTGCAAGTGTCATCGTTTTTGTTTGAGCACACGAGATTTATTTATGAGAATCTTGGTTGTTCTGGCCTTCCAAAGTAGAAAGCTTGGTTTCAATCTTTGTGACACACTTTATCTTTGTGATCTTCTTGCTTTGTGTTAAAACTGCATCTTGTGGCCTTTTGCTTTTCTCTCTTTTTGAAAGTTGTTGGTTGACAATTTTGAAAGTTGTCTTTCTTGGTATTTTGATCATTGTTACCAAGCTCTTTCTGTTGCTTTTTGGTCGTTCGAGGCATCTTGAAACACCTATTTTGTTGAGTGTTTTCCCATTTTGAGTTGATAACCTGCAAAGTGTTTTTGTTGCCTATTTTTTGGTCTTAAAGTCTTCAATAGTATTTGGAGCGCTTTTGAAAAGTTGTGTTTTTGCTTTTGTGAAAAAGAAAACTTCTTAAAAACTTGGTTTTTTCTTTCTTTTGCCTTGTTTTGATTTGGTTTCTTTTTGCGAGTGAGAGTGAATTTTGTTTGTCTTAAGATTTTCTTTTAGTGTTTGGATGAAAATTAGCATTAGGAACTTATATTCTATCTGGACATCTAAGGTGGCTAATTAGAAGCGATAAACAATTTGCTTTCATTCTTTGCTTTAGAGTAATCTTAAGTTTTTGCATTAGCATATACTCATTGCATTAGGGTAGTTTGTGCATTTTTTAGGGCATCCGATAGTTTTTGTTAGTTTTTGTGAGTGTGAAGCTTGTTGAAAGAAAAGAAAAGAGAAATTTATTGCTTTATTTGAAGTTCCTTAGAACTTGGTAGAAATTTATTTTCATTGAAGAATGAAACAAGTGCATTTGCATATAGTTTGGTTTTTATTAATTTCTTTTGCATCGACGAACACCACAAGTTTCACTTTCATTTATCCCTTGACTTAAGAACAACCAATTTAAAAACAAGCGCTAAATAACATATACTAGAAATTTTTTATATTGTCAATTTAGACACACCAACAAGTTTTAGGATATTTAGGGCCTTGGATTAGGCGAGTGGAGAGAAAACTCTCCAAGGCCACTTTAAACTGTCAAACATAGAAGTCTGAATAAAGAGTGCAAATCCAATAGTGTTAGGGAGACCAAGAAAGCTCCGGATCTAGGAGTTAAGCATGAGGGTTTTTGAAGATAAAGAAGAGAGATACCCCCTCTCCTACTTGTCAGATCTTACCTCAAGACTATTCTGTCTAGCTTCTGACACGAGTTGGTAATGTTAGTTGCTTATCCTAGGGATCTACACAGGTGGCTGCAGAGGGGAATTCCATGGCACCTGAGGTCGACATTGTATCACTCTCAACAGTGTTTCTGGAGGGCACCCTTGCGAAGCTCGAGGTCTTGCACTGGCATAGGCTGTTGTTTGGAGGTCAGCGTAACTTCCTCTGATACTTTTGCTGGTAGGCCTGGGCTATCATTATCCCAGACTATCTTCAGAAGGCCCCTACTTCACTTTCTTGTATTTTGGTGTCCAGTCCTCATCACCCAGAGCGGAAATACTTGAAAGTTGTTTGACTGGCTGATTTATTTTAGGGACATTTTTAGTGTGTGTTCTGTGCTCCTAGTTGGCCTAGCTTTTCTTTTTTCTTGAGTCTTTAATTAGATCTTAATAAAAAATTCAAAGTGGTTGACCGATCACTTAGACGATCCCGAAGACTTTGTGGGCTTTCACCTACAAGTCCAGAGCCTTATTCTAGAAGGCATAGGAGTGATACTGGCAGTGGCTTTCACCCAGTGGCATCTGACACATTGGGGATTGATATTCTGCTTGGGGGTAGTAGTGTACAAGATAGGCCTGGTACTACCACAAAACCAGAGAGGAACACCCCAGTTCTTTCTCGAGTCCTCTTCCAGTTGGAAGATAATATTGAGGTAGAAGAAATGTTGGAGCCGTTAGTAGCTCTGAATTCTCCTCTGCCTTTATCTGGATGTAGTGTTATACATTGGGACTCTGACACATAGACCTTCAAGTCCAGGTCCACACACACACATCCCTTCGATGACCACTGCTGGAAGCATGGCATCCACCACGAGTGCTACAAGTACAAGGGGGAGGAACCATTTCCATCCCTTCTACATCTTTATTTGGATCTACTGCTAGCACATCTTTGTTTGGTTCTACTTCCATTCCATCAATGAGTGGAAGTTCCCAAGCACATGCATCCAGTTTTGGATTCTTCCCTTTTGGCATGCCTTCTCTAGGTATTCTTTCAGTTCCATTAAGTGTACCATTAACTGCCTCCACATCCATGATGAGTGGATCGACATCGTTTCAGGGTTTTCCTTTTGGATGTGGTCATATATCACATTCCAATCCAATGGTAGGATCTATGCCTGTTTCTTTCACGAATCAAGGCAACAATCCTTTTTAGGGTTGGAATAATCCTACAGTTAGCGGCATAGGGACTGGGAATCCATTTTTTGGACAACAAGGGAATATGCCGTAATCCTTGGTCAGTTCATTTCGAAGTTTTCCACCCTTAGCTAATGCTTGGAATCCTTACCAAGGGTTGTCCACTCCTTATAATAATTTGTTAGGGGGAAACTTCATTGGTTACGGAGGTGTTTCGGTTGGAGTTGGTCAACCTCCGAGTTTTGCTGGACCACTGATCCGAATTGGATCCATGAAGGAAAATCAAAGAAAACCATGGCTATATTAGGTTGGGACAGACTTCAAAGAATTGAGAGAAACGATTAAAAACACCGCTAAAATAGTGGCAGCTGGTAGCCACCGTGGAACGACGATGACCTCGATCAAAGCACGTTGACTAAGGCCCATGGAGACTGCACAGGAGGCGAAACTAGCCCTTGGGAAGCCCAGATCAGGAAATGGAAGGAGTTTTTGATGTGTGATTAGTGCTAATCATGCATCACTAGGCAAAAAACCTCGAAAAGGAGGGGCCTGAAGCGCTCGGTCGCATGGGAGTCGGGAAAACCATGAGGAAAAAGGCTAAAGGCTAAGGCGAGACCCACACTCCAAAAACCAACAGTATTTATTGGGGGC
The DNA here is from genome assembly GCA_000404065.3 of Pinus taeda. Classification (NCBI taxonomy): domain Eukaryota; kingdom Viridiplantae; phylum Streptophyta; class Pinopsida; order Pinales; family Pinaceae; genus Pinus; species Pinus taeda. The sequence goes on from APFE030184715.1 coordinate 29,963, forward strand.
ACCCTTGGGCGGTAAGAAGATTTGGTGAAAACGGAGCGATTCCACTCAGTGCCCGATGTGTGGCAAGTGGAGGAGAGAGAAAATCGCCACTCATCGCGCACTAACGGTCGAGAAAGTCAACCATGCGAAATGAGAAGATGGTGTTCGATCTAGGGGATCCAGATCTAACGGCTGATATCACGCCCGATGGGAAGACCAGATTTAATGAGGGATTAAGCCGCGATCTAAAATAATTTGAGGTCCGATTTAATTGCCAAGGTGGTGGATGACTCATTCCATGACGTAACTGAAGAACTGAACTGATGAAGCAAGCTGGCACAGTTCGTAGGAGGACAAGTGGCTGCTCCCTATAAGTCTGATGATGATGCTAAGATAGGGAACTCCAAGTGAAGCTGTAGTAAGTGATCCGATGGATTTGGAAGGGGAATTGAACAGCCATGAGCTTGAATGGCTTTAAAGCCATGCATAGATGAGCAGAAGGAGGAGGAGAAGACACACAGAAAACACACGAAGCAGACAGAGAGAGTGAAGATCAAGAAGACGAAAGAAGGCCAAGCTGACCAAAGGCAGCATTGAGCACCAGAGGGCTTGAGAGATTTGAGCCATCCCTAAAGGGGACCTGTCAGGATTGAGCACAACATTGGGCTCCTTCCATTGTAGACCCGAGAGGTCAAAAAGCTGGTAAGGCCAAGAGTCTGTGTACTCTAGTGGCTTGGGGAATCCAAGGACCACCCTGCTAAGCTATCCTGTGATAGGAGACTCATATTGAGCTCCTTCTTTGTAATTCTATGCTTTAAGACAAAATAAAAGAAGGCCACCACACCAAGCTGGACCGAAGATGTAGCCCTAGAGGAGAGGGTGAACTCCTTATTAATTTCTTGTGTTCTTATATTTTCTTACTGTGTTTCTCTGTTGTCTCCCATTTCAAATGTCTACGTATTTGCAATTTGATCGATCCGTTGCTTAAATAACCTAGACACACACCAGCACATGAGTCTGTAATACCTCCATTTAATAATTCTTAACTGGGATCACTCATAGGGTGATTATTAGATCAAGTGGTATCAGAGCTTTAGGCTGTAAGGTTAGACAAGCTTGTGTTGGTCTAGCTGTTGAATGCTCACTAGATCAAATCTCAAATTAGGAGAACGAGAGTTGGTCAAAACTAATCCTGAAATTGGGAGAGTCTATCCTCGGAAGACAATGTCAGAGGAAGGTTTTGTGGGGCCAGACCCTCAATTCATAGAAAGTTTCCTAGCTATAAAGTCTATGGTAGAAGAAATGTATAGGAACTTTAGAAAGCATAAGGATGAAGATTCATCAGGTTCTAAACAAGACAAAGAAGAAGATGAATCTCATTCCCATGACCACTCAAAAGGAAAAGGGAAAGAAGAAAACTTTCTCACACCTCCTAATAACCCTGTGCATAATAAGAAAACATCTTTGATTAAGCTATATGTTAAATTTGACTTGCCTATTTATGATGGAGAGTTAAATGTTGAAAAGTTGGACAATTGGATTAGACAAATTGATGTTTATTGCAGAGTACAAAACATCAACTCAGACAAGAGCAAAATTCAGCTAGTAAGCCTATGCCTAGGAGGCACTGCCTTGGTTTGGTGGGAAGGCAGAACCCAAGCTAACATGAAAAGACATGGCAAGACTATCTCTCCCTGGAGTGAATTTGTTTCTGCCATCAAGAAGCAATTCTATCCATTGGCCTACATGAAACAAGCCATGATGAGTTGGCAAACTCTTCGGCAGTTGAAAGGGCAAAGTGTGCAAGGATACACTCAAGAATTTATAAAGAGAGCATTGATTCTAGGGATCTCATTAGACTCACCAGAGACTCTTTTGAAGTACATTGGTGGTGTACACAACTACATGAGGCATACCATCCTCATGTTTAATCCCACCAGTATAGATGAGGTGTCTATACAAGATACTCATCTAGAAACTAGAGGAAAGAATGGAAATCCAGAAGTTGGGGGACTATGCCAATCCACTGCAAGCAAGAGCAAGGAGAAAAGAAAGAAAAAGTGGAAAGCAAGGAAGGCTAACACTGCACATAAAAACAAAGCTTCATACACTCATTGTAAAAAGGATGGGCATGATGATGAGCATTGTTGGATTCTGCATCTAGAGTTGAGACCTAAGAAGTCCAAGGGCAAGAAGAAGAAGACTGTTGTAGCTATTCAGAAAGATTTGGGGTTAGACTCAGGAGATGAAACAACCATTGTAGTCATAGGTATAAAAGGTAAGAATTCGGAAGCATCTACTAGTAATTTTGCTCAATCTATTATTGATGAAGAACATGAGAGAAAAAGACATGAGCTTTTCCATATTCAAGTTGTTTCCAAATATCAAAAGATTGATACTTTGTTTTATAGTGGCTCACAAGTAAATTTGATTTTTGAAGAAATTGTAAAGAAATTGGGATTAACAACTATATCTCACAAGAAACCATACCCATTAGGATGGTTGAATGATAAACCACAACTACAAGTGACTAGACAGTGCAAACTCAAGTTTTCTTTTGGGTCAGCATTTGTAGATGAGGTTGAGTTAGACATAATTCCTTTGCATATATGTGGAATTGTTTTAGGGAGTCCTTACTTCTATGATAGAAAGGCTATTTTCTATAGAGCTGAGAACAAGTATCTCCTTGTTAAAGATGGAATAGAATACTTTGTAAGAGCTCATAAGCTCAAGAATAATTATACTCTCATAAACTCAGGGCAGATGAAAAGAATGATAAATTCATGCAAACAATTCTTACTGATGGTTGTAAAGGAAAGTAAACCTGATAAAACCAATATAATGGAGGACTGTAATGCTAAGCAGCAAGCTGATATATAGAAGGTTGTTTCAGAGTATGATGTCCTGTTTCAAGAACCTAAAGGTCTGCGACCCAAAAAGGAAATATTACTTGATATTATTCTGCAGCAAGATGTTCCATTGCCTAACATTGGAATGTACAGGTTGTCTGCTTTAGAGAATGCTGATATCAAGAAGCAGGTGTAGGAGTTGCTCAAGAAGGGGTTCATCAGGTCTAGCACATCACCATGTGGTTCACCAATCGTTTTGGTGAGAAAGAAAGATGGCTCATGGAGAATGTGCATTGACTACTGATCATTGAATAAGATAACAATAAAAAATCGTTATCCCCTTCCTCACATAGATGATCTTTTAGATCAATTAAAGGAAGCTGTTTATTTCACCAAGCTGGACATGCACAATGGATACCATCAAGTCAGAGTTGCAGAGCCAGATGCATGGAAGACTACTTTTAAAACAAAGTAGGGATTGTATGAGTGGCTGGTTATGCCTTTTGGCTTAACCAATGCCCCTGCTACTTTCATGAGATTAATGAATGATGTACTCAGACCTTTTCTTGATGATTTTGTTATTGTGTATCTGGATGACATTCTGATTTTTAGTAGAACATGGGAGGAACACTTAAATCATGTTAAGCAGGCATTAGATGTTTTGAAAAGAGAAAAACTTTATGTTAAACTCTCAAAATGTGAATTTGGCAAAACATATCTAAATTATTTGGGTCATATAGTAGGGGGTGGTGAATTGAAAATAGATACCTCTAAAGTGGAAGTCATTGTAAACTGGCCAAAACCCAAGTCTGCTACAGAAGTGAGAAGCTTCTTAGGAGAAACACAATATTGGAGGAAGTTCATCTCTAACTTTTCCTCAATTGCAGCTCCCTTACATGCTTTGACGGGATTGAACAAGGTGTTTCAGTGGGGAGGAAAACATTAGAAAGCCTTCAACACCTTGAAAGAAAAGATTAGTACAACACCTGTACTAGCACTGCCTGATCTACAAAGACCATTTGAGATCCAAACAGATGCTAGTGACTATGCCATGGCAGCAGTGTTGACACAGCACGGTAAACCCATATGTTATCATTCTGATACTTTTAATCCTGCAGTAGTTAACTATCCTACATATGATAAAGAATTGTATGCATTAGTTCAAAGTGTGAAAAAGTGGAAACATTACTTAATGGGAAAAGAGAGTAATACACACTGATCATCAACCACTTCAATATCTACACTCCCAAACTAAGTTGCAGCAATCAAGGCGCTACAAATGGATGGGTTTTCTACAATAGTTTCATTTAGTCATCAGATATAAAAAGGGCATACACAATAAAGTTGCAGACATGTTATCTAGACCCATCATAAATGCATCTACTATACTTAAGCATAATTCGGTGCTACATGAAAGCTACATTGAACAATATGCTCAAGATATAGACTTTAAAGATGTATATGCAACTTTGAGTCAAGTTAAAAGGGTAGAAGAACTGGATTATCATGTGAAAGACCGACTCTTATATCATTGTGGGAAACTCTGCATTCCAGAAACAGAGAGAGTAAAGATAATCAGAGAGGCACACACTTTCCTAATATCAAGTCACTATGGGGTAAGTAAAACAGTTGCATAACTGCAAATATTTTGTTATTGGTCAAAAATGAATGAGACAGATTCTAGATATGTAAGAGGGTGTATTATGTGTGCCAAAAGCAAGCCCAACAATAGAAAACTAGGCCTGTACACTCCATTACCAGTTCCTTCTCACCCTTGGGAAAGTGTTTCCATGTATTTTGTTGGGGGACTACCTAAGTCTAGAAAAGGTCATGATTATCTGTATGTGGTTGTGGATAGGTTCAGCAAAATGTGCATTCTGATAACTTGTAATAAGCAGATTACAACTGAACAAATTGCAAAACTATTTTTTGAACATGTATGGGTTCATTTTGGATTAACCACTTCTATTGTATCTGATCGAGACACCCGATTTGTGGGGAAGTTTTGGTCGTGTATGTGGGAACTGATGGACACCCAACTGAAGAAAAGAACAACTTTTCATCCACAAACTGATGGCCAGACAGAAGTAGTTAATAGGAGAGTGATCTAGCTACTCAGAGGATACTGCAGCAAACATCTTAAGCTTTGGGATGAACTTTTGTGTTATGTGCAGCATGCTTACAACAAAGCAAAACATTCTTCTACACAAATATCTCCTTTTGAAACTTGTTTTGGTTTCACACCAAGGTCTCGTTTGGATTTTGTCTTTGGTAAAAATACCATCGTTGATGGACACAGTGATGTGGATAAGGCAACTAGGTTTATTGAATAGATCCAGGAGATCCACCAGGCAGTATAGGAATAGCTGGAAAAGAGCTAAGCCAAATACAAAGAAAGGCATGACAAGCATCAGGTGGAGCATAGTTTCCAAGTTGGTGACCAGGTTTAGCTATATATCAGCAAGGAGAAGATGCAAGGTGAAGGTAAAAAGCTAAAGCCTATCAGGTATGGACCCTTCAAGATACTTGAGAGAATCGGTGAAAATTATTTTCACCTTGATCTACTAGCTTACATGCACATCTACTCAGTTGTAAATGCAGATTACTTGAGTTTGTTTGAACCTTCAATGATTAAGGATCCTGGAGAGCAAAGTCAATTGCCTTTTATTGATGACCTGCTACTTGAATATCTAAATGAATTACAAGAAGACACAGTCTTGGACAAGAAGGTGAGGACAATGCACAGGGGAGATTTTGAGTACCTCAGAATTGGGCTCATAGGTTCAAAGCCGAGCAATGCAAAGTGGATTGAGATTGGACAAGTGAGACAACAATACCCTCACTCATTCGATGCTTGAAAAACCAAATTTTGGTGGTCCAAAAGCTTTTCAGTGGGAAGGCCATGATCCAAATTGGATCCATGAAGAAAAATCAAATAAAACCATGGCTGTATTAGGTTGGGACAAACTTCAAAGAAATGAGAGCAGTGATCAAAAACACCTCTAAAACAGTGGCAGTTGGCAGCCAGCGTGGAATGAAGAGGACCTCGGTCAAAGCGAGTTGACCGAGGCCCATGGAGACTGTGCAGGAGGCGAAACTAGCCCCTGGGAAGCTCGGATCAGGAAACAGAGGGAGTTTAGCGCTAATCGTGCATCGCTGGGAAAAAAACCTCGAAAAGGAGGGGCCCCGAGCGCTCGGTCGCATGGGAGCTGGGAAAATCATGGGGAAAAAGGCTAAAGGCTAAGGTTGGACCTGCGCTCCAAAAATTGGCGGCATTTATCGGGGGCATCCTTGGGCGATAAGCAGATTTGGTGAAAACGGAGGGATTCCACTTAGCGCCCGACGCATGGCAAGCGGAGGAGAGAGAAAACCACCTCTCATCATGCGCTAACAGTCAAAAAAGTCAACCGCGCGAAATGAGCCGATGGCGTTGGATATAGAGGATCCAGATCTAATGGCTGATATCGTGCTCAATGGGAAGACCAGATTTAATGAGGGATTGAGTCATGATCTAAAAGAACTTGAGGTCCAATTTAATTGCCAAGGTGGCAGATGACTCATTCCATGACATAACTGACGAACTGAATTGACGAAGCAAGCTAGTGTAGTTCGTAGGAGGACAAGTGGCTGCTCCCTGTAAGTCTGATGATGACACCGAGACAGGGAACTCCAATTGAAGATGTAGCAGGCAATCCGATGAAGTTGGAAGGGGAATTGAACTACCATGAGATCGAATGTCTTTAAAGTCATGCACAGATGAGCAGAAGGAGGAGGAGAACACACACTGAAAACACACGAAGTAGATAGAGAGAGTGAAGATCAAGAAGAAGACAGAGGGTAAACTTGACCAAAGGTAGCGTCGAGCACCAGAGGGCTTGAGAGATTCGATCCATCCATGAAGGGGATCTGTCAGGACCGAGCACCACATTGGGCTCTTTCCATTGTAGACCCAAGAGGTCAAAAAGCTGGTAAGGTCAAGAGTCTGTGTACTCTAGTAGCTTGGGGAATCCACGAACCACCCTGCCAACCTATCCTGTGAGAGGAGACTCATATTGAGCTCCTTCTTTGTAATTCTCTACTTTAAGACACAATAAAAGAAGGCCACCACACCAAGATGGACCGGAGATGTAGCCTTCGAGGATAGGGTGAATTCCTTATTAATTTCTTTTGTTCTTATATTTTCTTACTGTGTTTCTCTGTTGTCTTCCACTTCAAGTGTCTATGTATTTGCAATCTAATTGATCTGTTGCTTAAATAACCTAGACACACACCAACACATGAGTTTGTAATAGCTCCATTTAATAATTTTTAATTGAGATCACTGATAGGGTGATTACTAGATCAACCATAAGGGTCACCTTTTCGTTTAGCAGGTTCTACTAGTTACTTCGGGCAGCCTCGTGCCTTTCAAAATTGAGGCCAATCTTTTCAGAACTTTGGGAACTCCACCCAATCTGAATGGAATCCCCAAGGTCCTCCCAAACTTCCTTTTCTGGCAATGTTGAATTTTCTAGATCTCACAAAACTGACAAATGATCCAATCATATACAATCTAGCCTAGCCTCCGGTCCCAGCCAAACTCCCATCATATATTGCAAAGTTCGAGGGGAAGGGCGGTGAAGAACCAGGCGACCATGTAACCACATTCCATTTATGGTGCTCATCAAACTCCCTCATCGATGAGTCAATTAGGTTGAGACCTTTTCAACGCACCTTAACTGACAATGCGGCTAAATGGTATATAGAGTTGCTAGGGGGAAGCTTTACATATTTAGCGGATTTGGCTAACATTTTCCTAAACCATTTCTAGCTGCCCATCCATTATGATGCCGGAACTGAACTTTTGGCCAATTTTCGTTAGGATACGACAACTCACATCTCTGATCATATTTAGGAATGGAGACGAAGAAGTAGGCTAATTAAAGCCGAAATTCCTCCGGAATACTATCTCGAATGGTTCTTGAAATCATTACAACCTAAGATCTCCAAGGATGTCTCTTTGTCCGGAGTCTATTCTAAAGAGCAAGATATTTTTCAGGCCCAGCAGTTAGAATTGATTTATTCTTAGTCTAGGATTCTTCAGAAAATCTTTCCTGATGCTCCTAGGGCTAAGGTTGATATAGCCAAATTGAAGCCAGGTCCCCATGTGGACAGTATTATTAGATCGATTGATGCGAATGTGGTGAACCTTCTGAGCCAATTGCAGCAGTTGTCTTTACAAACTACTTCTTCCAATCAGGCTGCACCGTCTACTACTTCACCTTCTCAACCTTCTCCCGTAAACATCGTTCAGGCTTCTAACCCCAAAGGAAATCAAAATTCTGATGGGAAGAAGAAGGGATGAGGTAAAAATAAGAATCAAGATGGGAAGGGTAATGTGAATAAGGCTGGAAATAATGCTGGTGAGAGTGGAAAAGAGTCTAAGAAGAAAGTTAAGTTTCCATGCAAGCTATGTAGTGGAGACCATTTGACTCATCTCTGCCCAAAAATTAAAGATGCTCAATGCTTGCTAGTGCAGCAAGGGTCTTCTAGCTCCGAAGTTGTCTTAACTAACCCTCTCCCCCAAGGGTAGCAGTTGCTTGCTGGCGTGAATTCAAACCCTGGTACCTCTTCAGGGAGAAACCAGGAGGGGGACCATTCCTCAAATGTTTTCATGATGGGTTCTCACGTCAATGTGGCCACACGGTCACATGATTATAGTGAAGTTGAAACATCCAAGGATAAAAATGTTCCCAAAACTACGGATCCACTTCATATTGAGCAACCCTTTGTCAAGTCTATACCTCGGATACCGAAAGGTTCCGCCAAGCGTGCTACTATCAACCCTAATGCTAAGGTAGCTCAGAATTACTCCATTGTGGAGGATCTAGCTCAGAGTCCATGCGCGATGTCTGCTTTAGAGGTACTCTAGTCGTGTCCAGCTCAAAGAAGTGCTTTTCTTTTGGTAATGGGGGTAGTGGATCCAAATAATTCTTTAGCTCTCACTTTTGATATGCATAATGTAAAAAAGAGACTTCTTCATCATATGGCATTCCAGATAAAGTCTACTTATCGAAAAACCAATATTTTTCAGGCGGTTATCGGTGAGGGAGCTTCCATGTGTGTCATGTTTATGTCATGTTGGAAGGCCATTGGATCGCCTTCGGTTGTTCCTTCACCCACCCTCTTGACAGTGTTTGATGGTCATTCTCATAGGCCACACGGGATTATCCCGGCCTTTCCTATATGTGTTGGAGGAAAGGTCATTAACGTCGAAGTAGAAATCGTTGATGCCAACCTAGATTACAATATCCTCTTGGGATGAAATTGGATTTATGAAATGGATGCCATCATTTCGACTGTATTTCGAGTCCTGTGCTTTCCTCATGAGGGGAAAATTGTTAAGGTTGATCAATTGGATTATTCTCCAGTTGACCCTCGTGCAACTTCAGATTCTATTGTTCCGATGGTGGATAACCCCCATCAACCTGTTGAGAATCTAGGAGTCGGGATGTACTCTTCCTTGATGGGTGTATTTGATCTTCCCCCTCCTATAGCTAGAATCGATACAATTTCATCTTCCAAGGAGTCTTTACGGAAAGAGTTTGTTCAAACTCATTATTTTTCGGATCTTGGGGCCTTATCTTCATCTGTGACCACATCAGATGATAGCAAGGTGGGTGAAATAGAATCTTCTATGTCTGCAGCAGAGCTTAGATATGAATCTATCGATAACTCTACAGATCACCTTCCTACTCCTCCTTCAGAAAAGGAGTTAGATGGTGATGTGGCCCCTACTTGGACCTTTGGTTCTGCTTCTGCTTTGGATTGCTTAGATATAGTATTTCCATCTGACGAAGCGATATTCGAAGCAATGATGGCTGTAGATCGACCATTGTAAGATTTACATTATCATTTATTTTTCTGTCCTCCTTTGCATGAAGTTGAATCTAGGTCCTCTAGTCTGTCCACTAAAGATTTTTGTACGGTTCCTTTCACTCCAACACAGATGTCTACCGAAGGTAATATATTGATTGGTTCAATGACTGTACCTATAACCATCCCTAGGAGCAAGCTGGCGGAGCCTTCTAATGGGCTCTACCTCAAGAAGTACTTTACCCAGGTTACGGTTGAGAAATGGCTTCTTTGTATATTTTGTATTTTTGTATATATCTTATCGAGAATTTTTATGATATCGACACTTTTTGATCTACTTTGGCAGGTGTTGATGGATGACTTGGTCTATTTTGCATTCGCTGATGGTTCTAGTTGGCATACTCGGAACCTCGCTTCCACAACTTGGGTGATCTACTATCCAACTTGTCCGTTGATGGTGTAAAGGGGAGTATGCATTGGTCTTGCATCAAATAATATGGTTGAGTATACTGCCATTATTAATCTACTATCTGAAGCTATTTCTTATGGAATTGATTCGATAGTATTGTATCTTGATTCACATCTGATAGTGTCTCAATTAAATAACATTTATCAGGTTAGGGATCCATGTTTATATCACCAATATTTGAGAGTGAGGATGTTGCAAAGATCATTTGTTTATATTACTTATTTGCACATTCCACGATCTAATAATTCATTAGCAAATTCTATTGTTAATCAAGCTTTAGATTGGCATATCATTGATTCATCAAGATATAATCAAACATCAAAAAGTCGAAACTGTATATATATATCATAAAAAATCCTGAATGCACATAAGTGTGTCCAAAATAATATACAAAAATTGGGACTAAAATTACCATAATCATGTCCATACTATCTATGACCAGACTTAGGATGAACGGCCAAGTATGTGACTACATCATTAGCCACACACCTAAGAGTCCGAACCTAGTCCCGTGGCATTCCAACCAAGTGACGCTGCATGTCCACAGGGAGATCCTCTATCGCCACCATCGGTACTCTGTGAGTCAATCTCACCAAGTTCTATTGAACTGTATATAGGACCCGCTCTGTATGGACAACTGCCTCTTTGGAACCGCAGCCGCAATGTCCATGCTGTGGGAATCCATCTGGTCGTACTGGCCCAATATCTGGAATATGATCATTACATTAGTCATTTGAATACCATCAAAAATATTTTTAAGTTCATTTTCATATTTGAAAAACCATAAAAATCTTAAAAATCATAAAATTAATAAAATATTTGTTACCTATATCTTCCCATGCCACGCCTGGTGGTAATGCTAGATCAGGATCTCCTCGGAAGTCCAAGCTGGCGTACGGGTAATCATCGATTGTGATGATTTTCTGCTCCCACCAAGAGAAGGAATCGTAATCAAAAGTTGTTGATGGTATGTCCACATCTCCTAGACGTTTCATCAGATCGACCCACCTGCCCATCCGTGGATCTTGCGGGCTGTTAAATGGAACTGTACTCTAGGGTGTAGTGCTAGGACCTTCTCGGAAAAGAAGGAGCACAAAATAGTCTCATACCCAAAGTTTTTCGTCTGGCCCTTTTTGATAGATGATAGCTGGCTCTTCAAGTTAGTGAGGAGAGGTGTACACCAACTAAATACTGTGGTGAGACAGTCTACAACCAAGCTCATGGCAAGTTGTGAAGCCTGGCGTAAGGAGGCTGATCCTTTCACTCTCACTATAGTGAACAAGATGATCCTCGATGACAAACTCTCTACGTGCTTGATTGGAATCTGGCTTCCAATTTTTTCTAGATGGCCTGGGCAGTATATACGCACGTAATCCTCTATAGAAAGGCTACCTCGTGAATGGTCCATATAATGTACTACCTCTCCCCTCTAGGAAAGGCCTGTGATAAAATAGATATCCTCAATCTCTATCCTCGGTGGCATCTGATCAATCATGAATGTATCGTCCTCGATACTCCAATAGTGAATGAGCATTTCAAGCAAGCGGGTATTTGCCTTCATATTTGGTATTTTGAAAATTTTTAACAAACTGCATCCCCTCAATGCATCTAAGGCCTGTTGATCATTCATAACCTCATGATCAATAGTGGCATGCTCCCTTTCCCCTAGGTGATTGTTATATTGAGAAAAAAACAAGTTTGGACCGTTAGTTTTTTGTTTTGTAATAAAAATGGCGTATACGCAGGTCTGTTTTATACTTAGTCACGTCTAGAGCCTGCGTATGTGCAGGTTTCATATAGCCAACCTGTGTATACACTGCGACAAATTTTTTGACATAAATTCAATGGTGAAACCTTAATTAAAATTCTTAAAAACAATCACAAATTGATGCAAGCCAAGTTTGGGGGTTACCTAATTATTTTGGGAAGATTTGAACGGTCGGATTCGTCCAAAGGCAAGCTTGCTTCTTTTTCTCCACTCCTTGTGCTCTCAACTCAAACGGTAACAATGGTGAGTCAAAAAACTATTTTATAAGCTTTGAAATTGTCAAATTTTTTCAAAACTTGATTTTGTTTTGTCTCATGTATCTTTTAACTTGGGAGCTTGGAGTGTCGAGAATGGATTTTTTTCAGGACATTTGGGATGATTTTTCGATAGTTTCGAGTCGGTTCCATGATTGTTGAACCATCATGGCAGGTATCGTTTACTTGCTGGCATATAGGTTGGGGAAGCCATTCTTCCATTGCATTTTGCTTAACTAGCCTCCATCTACTGATATACTTACCATAGGGTCGATCCCATCATGTCATTGTTAGTAAACCAACTTCACTAGCCGACTTTTCAAACCTTGACATGATGGTAGAGCCATCCATTTCATGGGAATCGTAGTTAGCACCTCACTGACATTGGTTGCCCAGGCTGCTTCATTTAGTAGGCTCGGGAGTCCTTTGTAGTCCCACCATGACTTATGCATTGAAGACTCATTCCTCTTTACTTCTTTGCTTCATTCTGGCCTTATACCCTATAGGTTCCTTCATGTTGAGTTGTACTACTGCATTGCATATTGACTATTTGCACCTTTTGGCCTTTAGTCGGCTTCACTTGGACTCATGTTTAAGCCAACTTTTGACCAAGTCATCTGCAAAATTAAACCTACAATCCCTTAACTTTTGCAACTTGACACACTATGACCCATGGAAGGAACATACCTTTGAGTGTCTTTGACCAGTTTTCACCTCCCTGCATTGAGCATAGGATTGTTCCAATCCCAAGAACTAGATCATCTGCTTCACCAAAACTCATTCTTTCCACTATATTATAGCATTCTTTTATTCTTTTCAAGCTTAATGAAAAAGACAAAAAATTTATATATTCCAAAAAGAGCAGGAACGAGACAATATTTCCATTTATTGTTGCCAGCTAGAATTGTGTCGCCCTTGAAAAAAGCATTCAAACAAAGTGTCTCCTCCATTTGGGTGGGATCTAGCTTGGCTTAGGTATGCCTTAACCTTGTTATTGAGTCAGTCCTCCTCTGATTGGTTATCTCTTCCAATCATATAGAGAGTTTTCTCATGCCTCCTACGTGACGAGCTTATACAAAGTTATCATATGCTGCTACAAAGTCATCATTTGAGTCGTGCTTTTGTTCAAGGGAATTAAGCTTGAGTTGGCCTCTCTGCAATGTCTCTTGACTCATTTTTTCAGTCAGCCATCCTTGATTGTCAATGTCTTGTCTATCATCACATCAGTTGTATTGGTCCTTTACTCGTGCAATTTTGAGAAGGTCTCCATTGACTTCTTGCTAGTGGGTCTTGTCCTTATCGATTACGACATCTTGCTTTGAGGATAGGCCTAGAGCCACACCCTAGCCCTATTTTCATTATTGATAGGTCACCTTGTGCTCAACATCGATCAGTATCATGGGTCTTTGATTGAGTGGTTTCCCTTGTGTTTGACGTCAGCTTACAGTATCACACATTGGGATTTGTGTAGTACCTTGATTTGTATTTGACCCTATTGGTGGATACCTTACCTCTGTGTCAGCTTTCATTATTAGTTGGTTCAGAGGATTTTCTGTCGTGTGCTAGCTACATCTTGTGTACGCTAAAAACGTGCTTTGGTTGGGTTACTACATCTTTTTCATTTGATTCCTTCCACATTATTGGCCTACGGGTTACACTCATGCTAGATTGATGAAGGATGCCTTAATGGCTTCCTTCTAGCGGATCTTTCCCCATCGACTACGACTCATTGCTCTGGGGCAAAGGTCTAGAATCCATTTGGTAGTACCTTGGGGTTTGTAGTCACTAGTGGCATATCCTTCACTATCGACAGTGGGAAATGTTGAGATTGCAACAAGATGATGGAGCTTAGTGAAAAGAGTCGCCTTCACTAAGTGGGCCCACAGGCTATTTTTGGCGCAAGTCTATTTTTAGACTATGTCTATTTTTAGACATATGGATCATGTCTATGGATTGCAGGTTGCTGTTTATGGATGATTGATCAAGTTGGGAAAATAGATGGACTTCTATTTTTTGATGAAAGTGTGAGTGATCAAGTCTATTTTTAGACTGGCTGTCAAAAATAGAAAAGTCAAATATTATTATCTCACAATAATATTTGGACTATAAACTTAATCTTATTCTCTTGGAGCACTTCAGTTCGAGCTACAGAGGTGGCACATGCAATTGCATGAAGGAAATA
>APFE030184715.1:44973-80271 GCA_000404065.3 Pinus taeda
TGTGTATGTTTTCCGCAATAGTACATGATCAGGATAATCTCCATTGAATATGTGTTAAATTATTCAAAATTTCTACAGGAAACCATCATTGTCTCCTGATCGATAGATTCTTCCAGGTGTTTGACTTCAGATAATTTATTCGCACTTGTTAGATTGTACTGGGGTACCTTGACTCTCATTATCATTATCAATGAGTAGTCTCATGTTTGATAACGATATACATCAATGACTGGTAATCAAACAATTTCTCACATGGTCAACTTCAGCTCATTCATTCCCATTGTGTAGAAATGTACCACGGCGGTCAGTGAAGACCTCGCGTTGCATCAACATTCATTGGTTCACTTGACAGTTGCTCCTCTTGCTGCTAGTTAATACCATTCCACCTTATATGTTGCAGTCATTCAGGGTGACATCTTATACGCTGGCATCCGAGTTGCATGCAGTACCATCTTATTCCATCATGTTCATTTGGCACTATTGGGATCAGTTTTGACATCAGTGATCATCTCCATCCTTTAGCTTCATTGATCATCATCTTATATGTGATATTCAGACATGTACTTGTTCATCATGATCAGATGATCCATTATGTACTTTCAGTTCTTTATATTTGTATACACAGTGGATCTGCTTGTACTAGATATGCGAACATGCTTTACTTTCTTTGAGCATGGGTAAGCCTGCCTCAAACATTGTTTATTTCTGATCTCCTTTCCTAGCTTGGCAGGTTGAAATCTGGTGAAGTCCTTCTCAGTTTTTGACAGGTTTCCTTTCCGTGTACTTAATACATTTTGGCCATCATGTAACCCTTCTAACTTCATATATTAGGGGGCATCTGTTATAGCTCCAAATCTCACCTTTGATATTTGTGATGCTGCATTTATGGCCTAGGGGAACCCATCCTTCTAGACTTGGCCCAAATACTTAAAAAACAGTGTTTTATTCCCTGTACGAGACATTTCCCTGAGCTAAACGCATGTGTACGCGGGTTAGTGTATACCAAACCCACGTATATGTCTTAAAACACTTAAAAAAATTAAATCTCCTTATTTTCAGGCAGAGATCACGGGTTTTACCTGTTGATTACCTATTAGTGCCTGTGGCCTCAACTATTCCCAACGAATTCCCAACTAAAAAACTACTTTGGGAGAAGTATAAAAAGGCTTCAATGGGAAGGCCTTAAGGAGGAGGAGAAAGAGAGAGAATTAATTTGCTAAGATTATCCCTAATCAGTTCTGAAGATCCCTATGCTTCTAGCACTTCCCCCACTACAGGAAACCCTTGTTTCCTTGAGTTTTGATGTCATTTCACTAGTTGAGATATCCTTGTGTGAGTCATGGAAGGAGCCTTTTGAAAGCTTGTGATTGGACAGACCCAGAAGATGGTTTCGCTTGGAGCCAGCAAGAGGAAGATTCAGGTGATATCATTCCTTTCCTTGTTTTAATTATCTGCAATAAAGAAACATTTGTCTTGTTCCCGAAATCAATCTTCTTTATGCATATGATGTTATTGTTATGGTTTACATATGAATAATTGTTTCAATGTATAATTAACCATCGTTCAATATGTTATGAAGTTGATTTCTATATGATACTTTGTCCATATATTGTTATGCCTCTTTGAATTGGTTGTTTTGCAGGTTCAAGGATCGAGAGGAACTCCAAGAGGGTTTGAACCCTGACTGGATCTACTCGAATGAAGGACCTCGAGGTACACATCTCTTTGCATTGTTTCCTTATTTAAGTATCATGTCTACGTGGAATGCTTGTCTTTTACTATAGATAACCCCTCGCTTTGCTAGGGTTTTGACCCAAAACCCTAGGGAACTTAGTCCCTCAATAGTTGGGGAATGTATAGAGACCGAACCATCTTCCTTTGAGGAAGCAGTGCAACATCCAGTCTGGGTTGATGCTATGGTGGAGGAGTACAACTCCATAGTTTGGAACAATGTTTGGGATGTTGTTCCAAGACTGGAGAACAAGTGAGTGGTGAGTTCCCAATGGCTTTATAAGGTAAAGCAAGTAGCTGATGGTAGTGTGGAGAAACATAAGGCAAGGTTTATTGCCCGTGGTTTCTCAGAAGGAAAGGGGATCGACTATGATGAGAATTTTTCTCCTGTAGCAAGGTACTTATCTATCAGATTGATGTTGGCACTATTAGCACAGATGGGTTGGAAGTTCCATCAAATGGATGTGAATACTAAGTTCCTCAATGGCAAGATTGATGAAGAGGTGTACATAGAGCAGTTG
Organism: Pinus taeda; assembly: GCA_000404065.3. Classification (NCBI taxonomy): domain Eukaryota; kingdom Viridiplantae; phylum Streptophyta; class Pinopsida; order Pinales; family Pinaceae; genus Pinus; species Pinus taeda. The sequence goes on from APFE030184715.1 coordinate 47,226, forward strand.
GAAGGATTTGAAACCTTCGATCGTGAGTTGCATGTGTGCCGACTCAAGAGAGCTTTGTATGGGCTGATGCAAGCACCTCATGCTTGGTACACAAGGATCAACATATATTTTACCGGGTTGAGCTTCACATAGAGTGAAGCGAATGCGAACCTATACCACATCATGGTAGAAGGTAAGCCATTGATCATTGTTCTTTATGTTGATGATCTGATATTGACAGGTGATGATCAGATGATCAAGTCTTGCAAGGAGGACCTTGCAAGAGAGTTCGAGATGAAAGAAATGGGTCTCATGCACTAATTTCTAGGCATGGAAGTGTGGCAGAAGGATGGGGAAGTGTTTGTGTCTCAAGGCAAGTATGCCAATGAGATACTCAGGGGATTCCACATGGAGAAGTGCAAGCCCATGGAGACTCCTCTAGTAGGTAACTGGAGGAAGGAGGATGCTACTTCAGGTGAGGTAGTAGCTGCTACTATGTATCGGCAACTTGTGGGTTTATTAATGTATTTAGTGAACACATGACCAGACTTATGCTTTGCGGTGAACTAGCTGAGTCAAGCTATGGTTCAACCTACCAAGTTGTTTTGGAAGGTAGCGAAGCATGTGCTGAGATACCTGAGAGGCATATCTCAGTATGGATTATGGTACATACAAGTAAAGGGAGTGAAGCTTCAGGGCTTCACAGATGTAGATTGAGCAGGGAGTCCATCAGATCGGAAGAGCACTTCAGGAGGAATTTTCAACCTTGGTTCAACTGCAGTTTCTTGGTACAATAGGAAATGGAGGTGAGTTGCACTTAGCTCAGCAGAGGCAGAATACATGGCTGCCAGTCAAGCAGCATGTGAGGCCATTTGGATGCAAAAAATTCTAGTTGGATTGTTTGATCAGAGGATGGATCCAACTGTGATCTATTGCGATAATCATAGTTGTATCAAACTCTCCGAGAATCTACTATTTCATGACAGGTCCAAGCACATCGATATCCGGTATCATCGTCTTTGAGACTGTGTGGTGAAGAGGATCATGTTGTTGCAGTATGTTTCAACCGAGAAGCAGGATGCAGATATTTTGACTAAGGCATTGTCAAAATGCAAATTCGAGTTTCACATAGATAGGATTGGGGCGACAGATAATCCCTTTCTTGTTTAGAGGGAGTGTTGAAAATAGCAACAAGAAATGCTAAATATAGAAGTGATAAAAATAACAATGCTATAAATAGCATTTCAGGATACATTCCAATTTTAGTTAGTCCCTGAACTATAATTGAGAATTAAAATTCGAATTTGATATTAGCAGTTGTTTGAAAAATAATTAATTAATTCATCTTGAGTTAATTAGTTAGATAAAATCAAACATTAAGTCTATGTGAAGACATGCAACAATTATCCCTTTGATTGGGGAAGTTATCCCTTAATTAAGGAGATTAGGATGAGTTGTACTTTGAGTTGTGATTAGTTAGCTTAGTTAACTGAGTTAAGTCTAGCTAGATTAGTTCCAACAATTTGTGGAATTGATTGTGAGTTTAGTTAGTTAATGCATGCATGCATGTAACTAGCGTACTTCACATAACTAAATATTCTTTCATAAATAACACATACATGTCAGTTCAGTCAGAGACCTAGTCGAGATCAGAGGATGGGATAGTGTACTATCACTTGCAGGAATATTCCCATGAGGATATCTCTTGCATGTAGAAGGAATTCTTTCCTTGAGGATTGTGCAATTATTTCTGAGTTTGGTGAGCAGTGTGTGAGGTAATTACACACAGGTGGCAGCTTGAGGACCCAAGAGAAATCGCGCAAGGAAACATGAGGCTTAGAGGACTGAAGGAAGATATATGTGTCTTCTATTCTATCTATGAGTAGTATTGAGGGATTGTACTGAGAGCTGGATAGCTTGTGAGCTAAAGCTTTGTGTAATCCAGAGATATTTCCACTTGTATGATAATACAAAGATCATGGTTTTTAGCTGAGGCTTTCCCCATAATATTCTTCTGTGTTCATGTGTGATTGTTTCTTCTTCATATTTTATATGTGTTCTATTTGATCTTGCTCAAATCGATTAAGCTTCCGCAAGTTTGTTTGTAGAAGTAGATCAAGTATTTTGCTTTAGTATATTGCATTATCAGGTGATCTACAGTTAGAATTTCTACAAATTCTTCTACTTATCCTGTGTTGCCTTTAGATTCTTCTTGATCACTTTCATTTCATGTTCCGTGTCTACCAACATATTTGGTCCAATCAATACCCTACTAACTGGATCACTCCAACTGATGGGAGTGTTGCAACTCCGCCCATACAATGCCTCAAAAGGAATCATCCTCAATGATTCCTAATAACCATTGTTGTACACAAACTCTACCAAGGGGAGATATTCTTCCCATTTCCGCTGCTGATGCATCACATACATCCTCAACATGCCCTCCAATATCTTGTTGACCCTCTCTATCTGTCCATCTGTCTGCGGATGATAAGCCATGATGAAGGCCAACTCTATGACCAAACCTAAAAACAACTCCTTCCAAAAATTGGAAGTGAACGTTGCATCTCTATCTGACACGATATTCTTTGGAATACAATGCAATCTGACCACATCTTAGATGAATACCTATGCCACATCGCTATGTAAGAATGTATAATTAACTGGAATGAAATGTGTAACCTTCATCAACTTGTCCACAATAACCATGGTGGAATCATGATGTCTCACTATCTTTAGAAACCTTGTGATGAAGTCCATCGAAATAAATTCCCATTTCCACTCTAGAATCACAATCAGTTGTAGTAGTCCGCGTAGATGCTTACATTCTTCTTTCACTCACTGACAATCAAAACATCTAGCCATGAAATCTGCTACATCTCTCTTCAGATTTGGCCAATAGTAAAATCTCTTCACTGTAGTTAATGTCTTGTGATAACCAGGGTGATCTGCATAAGGTTTCACATGAAATTCTCTCAAGATCACCTTCTTGAGCTCATTGTTATCTGGTACATATATCCTATCCCAGAACTGGACCAGTCCATCTACCATAAGACAATAATCCATATCTTTTGCACCTGCACTTGTAACATCACCTATACCTATACCTTCTCATGTACAATCGCCTGCACCCATACCTATAATATCACATGTATCACTACCTATACCATCACATGTACTTGTACCTGTGCTCTACTGCGTCTTGTGCACAATATCCATATATCTAACATCTTGCTTGCTTTACATGTTTCCTGTAGGCAGTCCTTGGCTGCAACAACCACGCCAAGAAACCAACTCAACTAGCCTTTATATTCAAATTGGCCCTTGAACCAGAGGGGGCTCCCTCAAATGTTATGAGGCTTTGTTTAATTCTATTCACCTGTCACTGAACAACAACCTTTGAAGCACAATGGCTAGATTTATGGTTTTAATTGGGGGTGGTTGGTGATCAATGACAATCACTATCCATGATTAAAGGCCTCTCTCATAAGGTCCCTTCTCAAAGTGTCAGCTTCCAGCCTGACATAATGACTTTGCTTTTCAAGGATTATGATAGAAGGATTAAGGAGATTCCTAATAACTAAGTAGTCAGATTGTCTTCTTAACAACTAAGGAAATTTGGAAGCGTGCAGAATATTCTACAACCCAACAAAACAGATTACATAGGATGACAAAAGGAAATAATTAGTAATTATGAGGAGGAGTTATCTCAGACAAATAGTCCAATAAGCTAATCTCTTTAATGATTATAATTTTTTAGTGGATTTCAGAAAGATTGATACTCAATCTATTCTTACCCAGAATCTTCTATGCAAACTTGAACATGTGTAGAAAGAGAGAATGCTAGAAATACATACTAAAAAACACAAAATTCTGTCAAACTAGAGATGGAAGGCTTTCATTAGAAATACTGTAATAGAAGCTATTATAAAGTGAAGAGCCTTGGCATCAAAATCCCACACATTTTTATTACAAATAAAAGAATATAAAGGAAAACCTTAAGTTGAACCTGTTAGCCTCCTGCTGTAGCAGGTTACTCATCTTTCATGATTGACATTTTTACATGCCAAATATGTCATACTTTGCATGCTGCAATGTTCCATATTTGCTACAGAGGCCAAAGAAGGATTCCATGAGAGTGTGCTAGTCTAAATGCCACTGTTGTGTTCCAATTTTGATGTGCTATTCCATTTTTGAAGAATTTTCAGTTAAAGGGAGGTCCAAACAATATAATCTTGGTCTCCCTAGGTTTCAATTTCCTGTTGTAGAATATAGAGAATCATTATCTGTCCAAACAACTTAATCTTGGCAGATTCTTAGACAGGTAGAGAAGCAAGGATGCTCAACAGCTTAATTTGAGCCCCTGGATGAAATAAGTGTAGATGTAGATAGGAGGGCAGTCAAAAGAAAAAAGGATAGTCAGGGTCTGCAAGTTCAAGTGCACCCAAACCAAAAGAAGAAAAAATGCTAGGTAAGCAGGCTGGGTAGGTAGTTTTGAGGTTGCAAAATGTTGCTTTGTGATCAATTTCATGTTTTCAAATGTCATATCTATTTAGGTCACAATTATCAGGCAGTTTTCATTTGGAGGAGCTCAAGCAAGGCATGACTAACTTCGCCCTTCTCCCCTACTCCCTAAATCACTCACTAATTTCCCTGAAGAGGTCAAGATCTGCTTGATATCTCTTAGTCTCATCATTTTCATATCAATTTCCTTGGTAAAAACTTGCTTTACTCAAGGAATGTTCATACTTCCTCTATAAGTCCTATTTCCCCTTTATAGCCTAAGAGTTATACACTTAGCGCTTTCTTGTCACTATTCATATTAACTACTAACTCTAATATGTAACTCCCTATCTATCTCCCCTTCCCCTACTAAAACTATGTTAATAACTCCCCTATATACTTATCCCCTCCCCCTGGTTGAAAAATAACCATAAGTATACTTGGGAATTGCCAAGTTTGCCTGAAACTTAGCAAGAACCCTCATCTTGCCTTTCTAAACATCTTCCAATGCATTAGGACTCATTCCTATGCATGAAATCCCTCTTTTAGGCCTTGATTCCAGCTTTCTAAGGCATAAAAGCCCCTTATAATGCTTTCGGACTCCTTCCTTCAAAACCCATGTTCCGCTGTTATCCTAAAGTCCCACATTTAAATATTTAACCCTGCACATTTAACCCCAAAACCCATTTTTCTAAAGTTTCCCCCCCGCCGAATTAAAAAATTAAATAATGGCGCGCAGGCCCCGTCCTTATCCCTCCACTATCTTATCTGTCCCGCCAGCCGTCAGATCAGCCGCACTCAAGATCTACAGTTGGCAGGTCTTTTCCCACCTCGATATGCCGTGGGTTAGCGCCCGGGAGATGGGCGGTTTTCCCATCGTACTCTCGCCACGCGTCACCCTCCCGGCTGTGGCAGAGGCCCCTCCCCAAATACCACCTATGCACAAAAGTGGTGCGTCGCAAATCGGATACCGCTTCCCCCTGAAAGACATCACCTTGCCGCGTCATCAGCCTGCGTCGGCCTCCTGCCACCATGTCCTATGCCACATCACTGCCACTGTACTGCCATGTCATCACCCTGCCGTACTGCCACGTCACCCTGCTGACATCACCCTGCTGATGTCACCTCCATATTGGGGCCCACTGCTGATGTCATGCTGATGTCATCCACCGTACCGCTGACATCATACTGACATCACCCGCCAGAAAAGCGTGCAAGTGTGAAATCGCAGCTTAGGAAGCCCATATTCAAAATTTGAGGCGGGAAATAGGCCAAATTGGGGAATCTTTTTCTTCAGCATTCGTTTTTTCCTCGAAAGGGCAGAAAAAGGGCGATTTAGCAGTTTAAAAGAGTATCAGAAGTAGAAAGAAGCTAGATTGCATGTCAAAGAGTATCAGTGTTGCGGCAAAGTGTATCAGCGAAGATTTTCTCAGTGCTCGAAGCTGATAAAACATTAAAGAGCCCCTAGCAAGTCAAAGAAACAGTAAAAGCAATTTAAAGCCTCTCAAATCACAGTTATTGCACATCAAAGTCACATGAGATCAATGGACCAAAGCTCAAAGCATAGTTATTGCAGAAGCATTGTATCGAGCCACCGAGGACACCATATTAACTCATTTTGATTTAGCTGCCTCCAACGCAACTCAATAGATATTTACTTGCATTTAATTTCAGCACAGGTTTAGGTTCAAAAAGTTTTTCCCACAGACCTGTTTAGGTCAGCTGTAATAAATACTCTTAGATATTTTCACTATAAAAAGAGCCCTGAACAATGTAATAGGGGTTGGTTGGTTGGTTGGTTGGTTGGCTAGTTTGTAAATGCACTCCAAGAGAGACTCGTTCTATATCTGACATGTTTTATATAATCAAAGATTACCGAAAGCTTGGAGAATAGATTGTTTGATGTGTTGTTAGTGTCTCTGAAGAGTGAATGAGGGAAATTTTGTGCTGTTTTATGAATCAATAAGTATTCCTTACCTCTGTTTTTCAATTTCACATATGCTCAAGTCACAGAACAAAAGTCTGGTTTAGAATTTGCTTACCTGCACTCTATGTTCAGTTTCTGTGGTTTCTTAATGTTTTCCTCTTGATTTAGGCATAAATATGGATTCCTTATGGCTCATATTTGCTCTATTTCATATATGAATGGCTATTATCTGGGAATTCTTAGCTGCTCCTAGGTAGGGCTCGTTTATCTTCCCTCTGCTAACTTGATTGAGAGATTCTTTATTGCCTCTCATTCCTTAGCCTTCAATCCATTTTCATTTATCCTGAGTATTGTTTCATGAGTAGCTACCTTGCCCCTCTTTCCTCTTGTGACCGAGAAAACACACCAACAACCTTACTCCACGACTCCACGCCCAATGGTTTGAAACTTGTCACACTATGCATTTCCTCTCTACTTGAAAGCAACCTCCTTCCACCCAAACACAAACAAAACCCCTTGAACCCAATAACTAGCCTAAAATCATCATCAAACAAAGATAAATCATTAAGAGAGAGCCCTCTCTGATTGCAGGTGGGCTAGAACCTGTAGTCCAAAGATTGGTTTGTAGTTACCTCGGCCGTATCCCTTCAGGAGCTTAGGGACAACCTGAGTGTTAACATAATGGTGACTCCACTGGGGACTTCCTCAGATAATCTCACAAATCCAGTCCGAAGCTCCGCTGAGGAAGAATCTGACCTTTAAAAGTTTCTGTTTAACCCATATTGTTAGAAAAAATCCCCAAAAAATAAGCTAGAAGCTGGCTCCCAAAAAGCATTCGCGTTATACAAGATCAAATCCAGACCCAAATCCCCAGCTATTTTTGGAAATCCCAATATAATCCCTAAGATCCTTAGAAAACAAGAGCAGCAAAAAGGTTTGGCTGATACCATTCCTGAGACATTGCAGCCAAGCTATGTTCCAACCCCTGTCAAAGTCTTATTTCATTCAAACCCTACTTCCCCTTGTTCATCATATTCTTCTCCAAGTCCCGTTTCTACACCTCCATTCCCTACACATACCACCACTACTACTCCTATTATCCCAGTTGTTCCAGTTGTTCCACTTATCCCTGTTATTCCACTTATCCCTGTTAATATGGCTAACAGATACGCACCTTTAAAGCTTCCTGCTAATCCCGGGGCCATGCCTCAGGATTACTAGACTAAAATAACTTATTTTGATGGCACAAATGTCTACACGGACCTTCAACATACAAAGAAAATGCAGGATTACTTTGAGAGTTATGAGATTGACGATGATAGTGTGAGAATGAATATTTTTGTTCAAAGTCTGATAGGTGATGTCAGGACTTGGTTTAGAGCACTCCCAACCAATTCCATAGCAGACCCAGACGCCTTATACCAGTCATTTATCAAAAAATTGGAGAAAAAGAAAGACCCCTTGCATATATTATCTGAATATGACACTATCAAAAGAGGCCCTCAGGAGACTGTCTTGGACTACTGTGCACGATTTAATAATGTTTATAATGCAATACCACAGAACTTAAGACCTCCACCTGATCTTGCTTTGTACAAATTCCCTGATGGTTTTGATCCCGATATGGCCTATCAGTTAAGGGAAAGAGCCCCTCAAAGCCTGGCAGAGATGCAAAATGATGTTGTTAGTGTGGAGGCAAACCTAATTGCTAAAAGAAACATAGCTAGAACCGAGAGAAGAACCACCTTCAAGGAAGAACCCTCAGCCTTCGACTAGAAACTAGATGCTATTATCAGTGGCATGCACAGGCTGGGAGATAGAGTGGAAAGTGTTGAGAGGAAATCATCATGGGAAGGAAAACAACCTAATGCTATAAGGAACCCAAATTTCAGGAAAGCTCAGAATACAAATGCTGCCAGATCTAGCCCAGACCAAGATATAAGACCTCCTTTCCAAGAAAACTACACAGAGGCATCCACTTCTAGTGAGCCCACAGAAGAGACTCACATGAACTTTATAGATTCGAAGAGTGAGCAACAAATTTTTGTCACTCAAGAAGATCAAGACTACCATGATGTAAATCAATTTCAGACTAAGTCTGGAGAGTCTTTTGATTTTAAACAAGGTTATGATTCTGCTGTGTATGAGTTCCACAAACAATATAAGCTGAGAATAAGAATCATTGATGTCCCTGCACCTAGCAAGACAAAAGACAACAAACAGCCCAACAAGATTAAAGGCAAGCTTATCATAACAGAACCAATTGATATTTTTGTCCCAAACCCGCACTAAGTGACTGTAGAGGACATAACAGACATACAACGTCCTATTGATCAGCCTCTGCCTCCTTCTTCCTCGAAAGAAAATTTGAACAACAATCCTAAAATCTTCCCAAAACAGAAATACCACAAAGGGTCAGTCACCATAACGCAGATAATCAAAAGGAAAACACAGAAAATACTCTTGAAAAGGAGAAATCTGCTACTGCTAATGCAAAGATTCCTTGGAAAAACCTTTTAACTTAGAAGCAGAGATTGGAAAACTTAAGATACCCATCCCCCTCTCAGAACTTGCCAAGCATGATGTTTATAGGCAACAAATTCAAAGGTCGCTTCAAATGCCAGAGGTCAAGGATGATGTAAATGTTTTAGATGATACCCCTGAGCTGTTGTTTGGTCCATAAGTTAATGGAAAATCAACATATGGATCTGTTCCACCCTTTTATGTCAGTCTGCACATACATGACAAGATCTTGCATAATGCTATGTTTGACTCAGGTGCCTCACACAATCTTATGCCCAAGGCTGTAATGGAAAAGTTATACCTTGATGTCACAAGACCCTACAAAGATATGTTCTCCTTTGACTCAAGTCAGGGCAAGTGTTTAAGCTTAATCAAAGACCTTTGTGTGTCTTTAGTCCAATTTCCCAACAAGACAATCCTAATGGACGTAGTAGTTTCCAACATTCCACCAAAATATGGGATGCTCTTATCAAGATCTTGGGGAGAAAAACTCCAAGGATCCCTCCAACTTGACCTCTCTTATGCCACTATATCTGTCTTTGGGCAACCAAAGAAACTGTACAGGGAAACACAGATGAATTATGTGGTAAGTAGTGAGGAAAAGCCCAAAATTTTTCCAATTTACTCAATCCATTATGATATGGATTCATTTATTATTTTCAATGATGATACCAATCCTTGAACTAATGAGAAACCTTAAGCTGTAGAGCTAGAAACATGCATAAACGAGGAATCAGTTGCCCATGCCCATGAAATGGTCACAACAATCAAGGCAACCAGCAAACAAGAAAAACCTCCCCAAACAAAAATTTTAAATCTATCCAATGCTAAAATGACTGAAACTCTTAATATAAACCACAAGCAAGAAATCACATGGTATTTAGAGTTTGATGGTTCTGTCAACAAGTTAGGAGCAGGGGAAGGGATATGGATTCACAATACACATGAAAATCATGCAGAAGGCCATGTTTACAGACTAAATTTCAGATGTACCAACAACATGGCAGAGTATGAGGCTCTCCTCTTAGGCCTAAAATTGCTAAAAGTTCTAGGAGCTACAAAAGTGTCCATTCTAGGTGACTCTGATTTAATCATACAACAAATGAAAGGTAACTTTGTTACTAATGACAATAGAATGAGGACCTATAGGACTGCTGCCACAGAAATACTTAATACCTTCACTGAATCCGAGCTTGCCAAGATTTCTAGAAACCATAACATACATGCACACAGCCTAGCCACTTTTGCTAGTACATGCAAGCTTCCCTTTGAGCCAGATCACCATTTTACTGCCGAGATAAAACATAGGCCCGCTGTTCCTAACAATATTAAAGATTGGCAAGTATTTGAAAATGATGCCCAGATTAATAATTTTCTCACTCTTGAGGGTGAGTTTTCAAATTTAAACATTGACATAGAGGCCATGAACGATTCCCAGCAACAAACAAATGAAAATCAGCAGGCGCTAACAACTGCAACAGAAAAACAAATCCTTAACCCAATTGTTTTTGATAATGCAAACATAGAAGAGCTGAAATAGATGCATTTAGATGAAACACCTAAAGCAGAGGCCGAGTTCATTGATCTAAAGAATAACATTTTACCTGCCGGCCTCACTCCATTAGAAGACATGTTTGATGATAATGATGTGCCCAAAAAGCCAAAAATGGAGACTTTAGATGCTGCTATAGAAGAACACAATATAGGGACAGAAGAAAAGCCCAAAATGATTAAATTGTCCAAAAATATGCCCCCTGATCAAAAACCAAAGTATGTGGATTTGTTCAAAGAGTTCCAAGATGTATTTGCTTGGAGTTATGAGGACTTGAAGTCCTATGACACCTCAGTGATTCAACATACCATCCCTTTAAAACCAAATCAAAAACCATTCAAGCAGAAACTTAGAAGAATAAACCCTATGCTTCTTCCCCTCATTGAAAAGGAAGTGAAGAAAATGTTTGAAGAAGGTATCATAGCACCCATCAGATTTTTTGAATGGGTATCCAATCTGGTTCCTACAAGGAAAAAATCAGGTGAGATCAGACTGTGTGTAGACCTAAGAAACTTAAACCAGGTTTCTTTAAAAGACCACTATCCTTTGCCTAAAATGGACCACATCCTACAAAGAGTAGTGGGGTCATCTAGAATCTCTTTACTAGATGGATTTTTAGGTTTCAATCAAATACTTGTTCACCCGGATGACCAAGACAAGACAGCCTTTACCACACCGTGGGGAACATTTAATTATGTTAAAATGCCTTTCGAGCTAAAGAACGTTGGTGCCACCTTTCAAAGGGAAATGGATATTGCATTTGCCAAGGAAATACATGATTTCCTTGTTGTTTACCTTGATGACTTAACCCCTTTCTCTAAATCCAATCAAGAGCACCTCAAACACTTAAGGAAAATCTTCATGACATGCAGGAAATATGGCATTTCCTTGAACCCCAAGAAGTCCTTGTTTGGCCTTGAGGAAGGTAAGTTGTTAGGCCACATCATTTCGAAAAATGGTATCATAATTGATCCAGAAAGGATCCAAGCCATCCTCCAAATTCCTTACCCAAGAAACATAAAAGAGTTGCAAGCATTCCTTGGAAAGATCAATTTCCTAAGGAGATTTATCCCGAATTTAGCTAAACTGATAAGACTATTAAGCAACATGTTAAAAAAGGATGCCAAGGTAAGATGGTCTCTTGAAACCAAGTAGGATTTTGAGACTATCAAAGATGCCTTGACTCAAACGCCTATCCTCACAAGTCCACAATTTGACAAAGATTTTATCATTTTTTCTTTTGCATCTAAGCACACTATAACGGTTGTCCTTTTGCAAAAAGATGATCAAGGAAATGAAAAGCCGATTGCATTTTTCAGTCGAGCCTTAAGAGATGCGCCCTTGAAATATCAAATTATGGAAAAGCAGGCATATGCCCTTGTTAAGGTCATCAAAGACTTTAGAGTTTATATTTTATATTCACATGTGATTGCCTATGTCCCAAACTCTGTTGTAAAAGACATATTAACTCAAGAGGGACTAGAAGGCAGACAAGGCAAGTGGATTGCTAGTATTCTTGAATATGACATTGAGATAAAACCCACCAAGCTGATAAAGGGACAAGGTTTAGCCAAGCTAATGTCCAAAACAAATTTTCAGGCCTTATACATTAACCAACTGGACAATGAGCAGGAGTTGGCGACTCCACAGATCAATGAAACCTTTCTACAATCCCCATGGTATGCTGATATTTGCTATGTTTTGTTAAACCTGTGTGCTCCCCCAGGGTTGTCCAGAACCAAAAAGAGATTTTTGAAGATGAAAGCATCAAGGTTTTGTGTCTTAGATGGTGCCCTATATTGGAAAAATCATGAAGGAATTTTGCTGAACTATTTAACCATAAATGAAACTAACAACATCATGAAAGAGTTCCATGCAGGGGATTGTGGAGGGCATCTATATTGGAAGTCCACTACTGACAAGATTTTAAGGGCTGGTTATTATTGGCCCTCTCTATTTGCAGATGTCAAGAAATTTTCTGTTTCATGTCACAAATGCCAAATCTTTGAAGGAAAAAGAAAACTGCTTCCATTGCCCCTTAAGCCCATCTCAACCGAAAATCCTTTTCAACGATGGGGTCTTGACTTCATAGGTGAAATCCTTCCTTCTTCTTCAGGCCAGCACAAGTGGATTTTGACAGCCACCGACTATTTCACCAAGTGGATTGAAGCTATCCCATGCAGGCAAGCCAATGACTCCACTATTATCCAGTTCCTTGAGGGAAATATCCTTTCCAGATTTGGTTTCCCTGAGAAGATCATCACTGACAACCTGCTGCCTTCAAATCCAAAAAGTTGATTAACTTCTGCCATAAATTTCACATTACCTTGGGCCACTCTATAGCCTACTACCCTCAAGGTAATGGCTTGGCCAAATCATCCAATAAAAGCCTCATAAACATCATAAAGAAAGTGCTGGAAGAAAACAAAAAGAATTGGCATAGGAAGCTCACAAATACCCTATGGGCAGACAGACTTTCAACCAAGAGATCCATTGGGATGAGCCCTTATGAGCTAGTATATGGCATGGAAGCTAGATTTCCTTCATCTTTGGGCATTCCTACTATTAAACTATTACAGGAGATTCAGGCTGAACCAAATGACATTCAAAGAAGAATCAATCAAACCATTCATCTTCAGCAAACCAGAGAGCAAGTGTATCACAGAGCTCAAATTTTGCAAGAGAAAATCAAAAGGATGTTTGATAGGAAAGCTAAGGCTGAGGACTTCTGTGTTGGCAGCAAAGTTCTAAGGTGGGACTCACGAAGAGAAGACAAGGGCAAACATGCAAAATTTGTTTTTCTTTGGAAAGGTCCATTCATTATCAACGATGTGCAAGGCAATAACACATATTTCCTCAAATCTGTAGATGGCAGCACAGCTGAGGAGGGCCCTGTAAATGGCCGAATGTTAAAGCATTATCATGATCCCTTTTGTTGAGAATAACCCAGTGGTATCATGTTTGTACATAAATGTTTGTATATATCAATGCTTTGTTTTATCTTTGTGTAACAGTCTGAATGATTGAGCATGCAGAAGAAAGCAGGCAGTGCTACACAGTTCACAAACAATTCAGTTGAGCGAAAGTGCTGTTCTCATCCCAAAGTTCCAATTATCTAATAGTCAACACTAAGAAGTTCAACCTACAGAAACAATAGAAAATCAAGGTAGTCTGACCTGCTGTTCTTGGCTTTCCACAAGGAAAAGCCATCCCCAAGTGGAGCCACTGTTAGCCTCTTGCTGCAGCAGGTTACTCATCTTTCATGATTGAAATTTTTACATGCCAAATATGTCATACTTTGCATGCTGCAATGTTCCATATTTACTACAGAGGCCAAAGAAGGATGCCATGACAGTGTGGTAGTCTAAATGCCACTGCTGTGTTCCAATTTTGATGTGCTATTCCATTTTTGAAGAATTTTCAGTTAAAGGGAGGTCCAAATAGTTTAATCTTGGTCTCCCTAGGTTTCAATTTCTTGTTGTAGAATATAGAGAATCATTATCTGTCCAAACAGCTTAATCTTGGCAGATTCTTAGACAGGTAGAGAAGCAAGGATGCTCAACAGCTTAATATGAGCCCCTGGATGAAATAAGTGTAGATATAGATAGGAGGGCAGCCAAAAGAAAAAAGGATAGTTAGGGTCTGCAAGTTCAAGTGCACCCAAACCAAAAGAAGAAAAAATGATAGTTAAGTAGGCTGGTAGGTAGTTTTGAGGTTGCAAAATGTTGATTTGTGATCAATTGCATGTTTTCAAATGTCATATCTATTTAGGTCACAATTATCAGGCAGTTTTCATTTCGAGGAGCTCAAGCGAGGCATGACTAACTTCCCCCTTCTCCCCTACTCCCTAAATCACTCACTAATTTCCCTGAAGAGGTCAAGATCTGCTTGATATCTCTTAGTCTCATCATTTTCATATCAATTGTCTTGGTAAAGACCTGCTTTACTCAAGGAATGTTCATACTTCCTCTATAAGTCCTATTTCCCCTTTATAGCCTAAGAGTTATACACTTAGCGCTTTCTTGTCACAATTCATATTAACTACTAACTCTAATATGTAACTCCCTATCTATCTCCCCTTCCCCTACTAAAACTATGTTAATAACTCCCCTATATACTTATCCCCACCCCTTGGTTGAAAAATAACCATAAGTATACTTGGGAATTGCCAAGTTTGCCTGAAACTTAGCAAGAACCCTCATCTTGCCTTTCTAAACATCTTCCAATGCATTAGGACTCATTCCTATGCATGAAATCCCTCTTTTAGGCCTTGATTCCAGCTTTCTAAGGCATAAAAGCCCCTTATAATGCTTTCAGACTCCTTCCTTCAAAACCCATGTTCCCCCCTTATCCTAAAGTCCCACATTTAAATATTTAACCTCGCACATTTAACCCCAAAACCCACTTTTCTAAAGTTTTCCCCCCGCCAAATTAAAAAATTAAATAATGGTGTGCGGGCCCCGTCCTTATCCCTCCACCGCCTTATCTATCCCGCCAGCCGTCAGATCTTCCGCGCCCGAGATCTACGGTGGGCGGGTATTTTCCCACCTCGATATGCCATGGGTTAGCGTCTAGGAGATGGGCGGTTTTCCCGTCGTACTCCTGCCACGCGTCACCCTCTCGGCTGTGGTGGAGGCCCCTCCCCAAATACCGCCTGTGCACAAAAGCGGTGTGTCGCAAACCAGATACCGCTTCCCCCTGAATGACATCACCTTGCCGCATCATCAGCCTGCGTCGGCCTCCTGCCACCATGTCCTATGCCACATCACTGCCACTGTACTGCCACGTCATTACCCTGCCATACTGCCACATCACCCTGCTGATGTCACCTCTGTACTGGGGCCCACTACTGACGTCATCCACCGTACTGCTGACGCCATGCTGACATCACCCGCCAAAAAAGCGCAAGTGTGAAATCACAGCTTAGGAAGCCCAGATTCAAAATCTGAGGCAGTTTTCGATGCGCGATTAGCGCTAATTGCGCATCGCTACAGGAAATATCCCAAAATGGGGAATTTTTTTCTTCAACAGTCGTTTTTTCCTCGAAAGGGCAGAAACAGGGCGATTTAGTAGTTTAAAAGAGTATCAGAAGCAAAAAGAAGCCAGATTGCATGTAAAAGAGTATCAGTGTTGCGGCAAAGTGTATCAACGAAGATTTTCTCAGTGCTCGAAGCTGATAAAACATTAAAGAGCCCCCAACAAGTCAAAGAAACAGTAAAATCCATTTAAAGCCTCTCAAATCACAGTTACTGCACATCAAAGTCACATGAGATCAGTGGACGAAAGCTCAAAGCACAGTTATTGCAGAAGCATTGTATCGAGCCACCGAGGACACCATATTAACTCATTTTCATTCAGCTGCCTCCAGTGCAACTCAATAGATATTTACTTGCATTTAATTTCAGCATAGGTTTAGGTTTAAAAAGCTTTTCTCGCAGACCTATTTAGGTCAGTTGTAATAAATACTCTTAGATATTTTCACTATAAAGACAACCCTGAACAATGTAATAGTTGGTTTGTTGGTTGGTTGGTTGGTTGGTTGGTTAGTTTGTAAATGCACTCCAAGAGAGACTCGCTCTGTATCTAACATGTTTTATATAATCAAAGATTGCTGGAAGCTTGGAGAATGGACTATTTGATGTGTTGTTAGTGTCTCTGAAGAGTGAATGAGGGAAATCTTGTGCTGTCTTATGAATCAATAAGTATTCCTTACCTCTGTTATTTCAATTTCACATATGCTCAAGTCACAGAACAAAAGTCTGGTTTAGAATTTGCTTACCTGCACTCTATGCTCAGTTTCTGTGGTTTCTTAATGTTTTCCTCTTGATTTAGGCATAAATATGGATTCCTTATGGCTCATATTCGCTCTATTTCATATATGAATAGCTATTATCTGGGAATTCTTAGCTGCTCCCAGGTAGGGCTCGTTTATCTTCCCTCTGCTAACCTGATTGAGAGATTCTTTATTGCCTCTCATTCCTCAGCCTTCAATCCATTTTCATTTATCCTGAGTATTGTTTCATGAGCAGCTACCTTGCCCCTCTTTCCTCTTGTGACCAAGAAAACACACCAACAACCTTACTCCACGACTCCACGCCCAATGGTTTGAAACTTGTCACACTATGCATTGCCTCTCTACTTGAAAGCAACCTCCTTCCACCCAAACACAAAAAAAACCCCTTGAACCGAATAACTAGCCTAAAATCATCATTAAACAAAGCTAAATCATTAAGAGAGAGCCCTCTCTAATTGCAGGTGGGCTAGAACCCGCAGTCCAAAGATTGGTTTGTGGTTACCTCGGCCATATCCCTTCAGGAGATTAGGGACAACCTGAGTGTTAACATAACCTTTAACTTATGTTACAAGCTTTTAGGGATCAAATCCTAACAATAATATAAAAATAAAAAGAATCTCTGACTGAATGCAGGAAATTTGGAATTGATGAAAATTATCTACCTTGGAATCGGCATAATCCTTCTTTGACTGCTAGTATTTTTGTTTGAAATTTTTAATAATTTCACAATTGGTGCATATTTTTCCATTTGTATTCTTTGAATGCTCTTAGTTTCCTGAAAATGCTCAACAAATATCTCAATCTAATGATTATTCATAAAACTTAGAAATATCATGTAATTGTAGCCTACAAATGAGTCAATTTTCCTTTGATGAGGGAAATTCTACCTCTTATTTAACCAGTTGTCTTTTTAACTGATATATTCATGCCTTTAAAATGTAGAGTTGTTGATTTCATGCCTCAAAACTATACCACATGTGTTAGACAATTGTCACGTATGTTTTTTCCTTTGACTTTAATGCCCATGGCAATTACCATTATTGGATTTACATATCGGCTAGTTGTAACATGTTTTCTTACCTCATAATTTTATAATCTATTTCCCTTTTTTTGCAAAACATTCCTGACTTCTTATTATTACCCTTCAACACAGAGAAAACTCACAAGAATATGGTGTACAATTTCACATGGATCATAGTTCTTCTCTAGCATGTTGTGCAAGAGCTCTGCCAGATACTCTATTTTATAATTCTGACATAGACACACAAGTAAATTATTAATTATGTTCAATCAACCAAGTGAGCTTCCCCAACATTTACGTCAAGTGTAGCGATATTCTTATGCCCATAGTAAATGATCGAGACTTTGAAGTAATTTGTAGCTCTGCTTTGCTTTCATATGTATATCTTATTTGTAATTTGAATTTTACTTGGAAAATCCATCCTCTATGTAATTTCTTTGATCACACCTACACATGAAACAAATAAATTAAAGAAAACTATTCTTTCTTCATTCTCCTTCAATACACAATAATGATGTATAGGCCAAACTGGTTTTGGTCATTATTAGTGAAACTATTATGAAACGAGGAATTTTCCAAATACAAAGCTCTCCACTCTTCAAATTTTGTGATCCCTTTCTCTTAGTGATGAGCTTAAACCATTTGGATAGCCCTTTCTTCCCCTAGTATATGAAGTAGAAAGAATCTTCCATTACACTATTATTTTTTTAGCATGGAATCCACTGTACGAGAACTTGTTCTTCATAACTCCTCATCCAGAAAAATTACACTACATTTTTTATGGTTGTTTAATGTATTCAACATCTGAGGTTGATGGTTTATCCATCAATTTCCATTTCCATGACCCTTTTATTTCCCATGGGATCTCTAAAACATGCCAAGGAATCCCATTTTAGATGGAAAGTGAAGAAAATTGCTTGTGTTATCATATTAACATTTCTAATTTGACATAGAAGCCCGTGATTCAGCATGGATAGCTTCATTTTCAATGCCTCACAATCGTATGAAGACATTACTTCATCACGAAATCTAGATATAAACCCTTGATAGAATTGGGGAAATCTCCCAAACAACTTAATGTTTTGCAGAATTCTCTCATGACATATAATTGATGTCATTCCGGAAAAAAAATCATGTCTTGGATTTTTGAATTTCGTCTCTATTTTCCTAGAAGTGAATCCTGAAATTCACTACCTGTAGATGTCCGCAAATTTTTGGTCCAATTTTTTCTTGAAACCACAAGCAGATTTCAGGGGGGTCCATGATGGTAAGTCATTTTCAAGGGGGGCAGTATAAACTCCTCCTCCTGATACAATGTATACATGGGTGGTTTTTTGAAACAATTTATTTTGGACCCCCCTACTCCATTAAACATCAATGTTATTAAAATAACATCATTTACCAATAATTTTTTTATAATTGTTTCAAAATAATTGGGCCAGAAACAACTACCAAATTGCAGCTAAAAATTAATTTTCAGTGTACGGAAATATGTTACAACATCAACTCCAATGGGAACTACTTCCCCTTGTGGGATGCAGAGAACTAGTAGAAAAGTTGACTGTAGTGTTGGGCATGGAGTCATACCATAAAACCATCAACCACTGATCTGCCATATTATGTAGAAGTATAACCAATCCTCATGGATTAGTGTTGTCATTTGAATACTCTGCTACTGCACACTGCAACCTCCAACTGTGAAATGCAACCATATGCCTGCACTACTTCAGATACTCTTTCATACTGAAATATGAAAACTGAAAATTTATAAAGATTGAAAATATAAGTTGATCTTATTATATAATCTTGAAATCACACCACTCATAAACAATGAACACGCTAATCTACCGTAGACTAAAACTCAGAATATCTATTCAATCCCCACACCTTTATCTAACTAAACTAAAAAAACTTTACATTGTTAGGTGTAATCTGCTTTCCAATGTAACCAGGTGCGGAGTGGATTTATTGAAAAACCACGTTGCGAGTAGCTGAAAATATGAAGAATATATACAATATGAACATGAAATTCCATGGGAAACTTATACTCACAGGTGTACTTTAAAAGCTGCATCCTCTGTAGACATTTTAGATTTATGACCATGGATGAGAGGGAGAGACATATATTGTTGTATGCAACTATCGATGAGATTTGTGTAGCTGAGGTATTGAAACAGTGGGATTGGTAACCTAGTGGAATCATCATATGAAAAAATGGAGTCGACAGGTGAAATAAATGTAACCAATAATAAATGCCTACTCCTTTTTCACCATCAAGGAATAGATCTAATCTTTATCATCCTCTGGGGAATTTTTTTTCCATTACTTCGCTCCCTGATAACGAAACCAGATGTTGTACATGTTTCCCGTAGGCAATCCTTGGGTGCAAAAAATATGTCAGGAAACCAACTCAACCAACCTTTAGGTTCAATCTTCCCTTGAACTAGAGGGGGCTCCCTCAGTTGTTATGAGGCTTTGTTTAATGCTATTCACCTGTAACTAAACAACAACCTTTAAAGCACAATGGCTAGATTTACGGTTTTAATTGGGGTGGTTGGTGATAAATGAAAATCCATATCCATGATTAAAGGCCTCTCTTACAAGGTCCCTTATCAAAGTGTCAGCTTCTAGCCTGATAGAATGACTTAGATTTTCATGGATTATGATAGAAGAATGACTTAGTTTTTGGGTGCATGTAGAAGATTTCTATAGCCCAACAAAACACATTGCAGAGGATGATAGAAGACAATAATTAATAAATATGAAGAGGAACTATCTTAGATAAATATTCCAATAATATAATATCTTTAATGATTATAATTTTGCAGGGGATTTCAAAAAGATTGATACTCAATCTATTCTTACCCAGAATCTTCTATGCAAACTTGAACATGTGCAGAAAGAGAGTATGAAAGTACTAGAAAACACAAAATTATGTCAAACTGGAGCCGGGATGCTTTCATTAGAAATAATATAATAGAAGCTATTACAAAGTGAAGAGCCTTTCCATCAAAATCTCACACAGGTTTATTACAAATAAAATAATATATAGGAAAACCTTAAGCTAAACCTTAAGTTGTCGTTACAAGCTTTTAGGGATCAAATCCTAACAATGATCTAAAAATAGAAATAATCTCTGACTAAATGTAGGAAATTTGGAAATGATGAAAATCCTTTGCCTTGGAATCTGCATAATCCTTCTTTGACTGCTGATCTTTCTGTTTGAAACCTTTAACAATTTCACAATTGGTGCATATTCTGCCAGTTTTATTCTTTGAATGCCCTTAGTTGCTTGAAAATGCTCATCAAATATCTCAATCTAATGATTCTTCATAAAACTTGGAAATATCATATAACTGTAGCCTACAAATGAGTCAATCTTCCTTTGATGAGGGAAATTCTACCACTTATTTAACCATATGTCTATTTGACTCATATATTCATGCCTTTAAAATCTAGAGCTGTTGATTTCATGTCTCAAAAATCTACCACATGTGTTAGACAATTTTCACATATATTTTTTCCTTTGACTTTAATCCCCATGGAAATTACCATTATTTGATTTACATCTCAACTAGTTGTAACATGTTTTCTTACCTCGGAATTTTATAATCTATTTCCCTATTTGGTGCAAAAATTTCTTGACTTCTTATGATTACCCTTCAACATAGAGAAAACTCACAAGAATATGGCATATAACTTCACCTGGATCAAAGTTATTCTCTAGCATGTTGTGCAAGAGCTCTGCATGCTGCTCTATTTTATAATTTTGACATAGACACACAAGTAAATTATTAAGTATGCTCAATCAACCGAGTGAGCTTCCCCAACATTTACTTCAAGTGCAACGATATTCTTATGCCCATAGTAAATGACCGAGCCTTTGAAAGCATTTGTAGCTCTTCTTTGCTTTCATATGTATATCTTCTTTATAATTTCAATTTTTGTTGATTCACTGAAGGAGAATCATCATGTGAACTAATATTTCATCATGTTACCATTGGTATGCATACGAGCTTGTAGTCTTCCATTCCATATTTCTTCAAAATATGCTTGAGGTACTTGGTTTGTGAGAGAAAGATACCATTCTTTGTTTTTTGAACTTGAAGACCAAGAAAGTATGTTAGTTAACTAAGTAGAGACAACTCAAATTATTGTTGCATAACAAAAGAAAATTCTTGACTCATAGTTTCTACATTATTTCCAAATATGATGTCATCTACATAAGCAAAAACTATTAAAAGTTTATCTACATCAAATTTTATATATAGGTTTCTCTCTGTTGACCCATTTTTGAAACCTTGTTGTTGAAGATACTTGTCACGATGAGAATACCATGCATGAGGAGCTTGTTTTAATCCATACAAAGCCTTCTTAAGATATAAAACAATATTTTTATCATTTCCCAGAATAAAAACTTTAGGTTGTTCAATATAAACTTCTTCTTCTAGATCCCCATTTAAAAATGCATATTTAACATCCATTTCAAATACTTTGAAGTGATGAAAGCTTGAATGTGAAGGAAACATTCTTATGGCTTCAAGTCTAGCTACAGGTGCAAATACTGTGAAGGGTGGGAAATAAATATTTTACACACTCTCAATTTCAATTTCTTATTATGATTATTATATGTGACTGTTGTACAAGAAACTAGGTTATGTACACAACTGTTACTGCAGAAACCCACATATATTTAGACAACTTATATAATCATCTGTACAACAATAATCAATGCATTATTTTTCCATTATTCATCAATTGAATAGTAAGTATGATCAATTAAGAGATATATGGAACATAAACACAAAAAGGCATATGAACACCAAGATATTTAGGTGGAAACCCAATGTGGGAGAAAACCACCATTGTTGTTGTCTATGCCTACTTATTTGATTAAAAATAATATTTTTACAATCGTGTACTGGCACACACTTTAACCATTATGCAATCTCATACTTGCAGAAGGCTATAACCTTCTTTAATTTTCCAGCTCGTACTGGAAGGGAGCTACAACCCCCTTTGTGAAGCTTGTTATCCTCAGTTCTTAGTGGATCAATTTTCATAATGTTTCAAACCGGATCCAATCACAACGATTCTAAAATCAATTACTCAAATACTGGATCATCAATTATTCTAATGTAACCAATGCAGCTTGTTCAATTCATAATAAATCATACCAATTCATACCCACTTACCAATATGATGGCATTGTTGTCATTGATGGAAAATGAGTAGCAAAGGAAAAGGAGCAACATCAGGGAACAATAAAGGATCATAAAACAAAAAGGAACAACAACAGGGAACAATGAAGGAGAAGAAACAGGTAAAGAAGAAATAACAAGGCAATGTATACACTAATGAATAGGATCAACAATGCAAAGGAGCATAAGAAGGAGGAGAAGTGATACATTGAAATGTTTTGATAATGTTGCAAAGACTTCTATATTGAAGAATTTGTTGTGTTGTGAAATTGTTGATTGAGATGAATTGTTGTGATGGAAGGAGAAGGAAAGACTCTATGACAACAAAGGCAAGACAAGACTCCATGATAGCAAGGCTGCTGAGACAATGACATGAAGATGTTGTGATGCAAGTCCAAGGAAAAGGAAAATATGTTGAAAAGATTGTTGTGATGCATTAATGATAAATGTTGTTATTGATCATGAGGAATAAATGCTCATATGTTATTCCTATAATTTTACATGATGTTGGCATTAGGTTGATGCATTTAATCATTACATGTGGCTGAAATTAATATTGGATGGATTATTTATTTTGTGTTCTAATATTCAAGATATGAAGAGCTTGGGAATGAATGAGTGGAAGGAAAATAGTCAAGCATGTTCACTTCATATTCCTATGTGGGATACAAACAACCATAAACCTATCTTTATAAGTTATGTGATTTTGGAAGGATGGTGGTTAGTCAGTTGGAGAAAGTGTGAGAGTTTATTGAGGTGTTATGAATTAGTTACGTTGCACATATGAAACCTATGTGAAGCAGATTTGAAGGGAAGAAGAGGAAGAAATGAAGATGGAGGTATGCAGAATTTATGACTAGGTAAACCAACACATTGTCATTTATTGTTTGCATCAGGGTATTGTAGTCTCCCTTAAAGTAGTGGCTTGATAAATATCAGTTTGTAGCTTCTTGAGGTAGGAGCCTCCTGTGGGTTGTATCCTACAAAAAACGTATGGAAGTTGGAGATTCCTTACATGTTGCAGCTTGCAAAACATTGAGGTAGCAACCTCCTGTAGGTTGAAGCCCGTATAAAATCATATGTAATAAGGGAGTAGGAGCTTTCCTTTTCATAACAACAATAAAAAAATCATGGTTTTCTCCCCTTATGGGTTTCCAATTATATCCAATGTTCATATGTGTTTCCTATATGTGTTGATGTGATGTTCTTGGTTTAATTATTACTTGTTTGGATATTAAATATGTTGGTCATTATATATCACTCTACTCATTTAATTGTTTAATTAATGAGTTTAAAAAAAATCACATTAATTTCCATGAATGTACTAAACTAATTCACCCCACTCTAATATTAGTCATGTTTTGATCAATTGGTACCATAGTAGGTTCCTTCGGTGTAATCCTAACAACTTGAAGGTAGATCTAGTTCATTCATGGAATATCAAATTATACATGGGCTTAGTACATCAAACTTTCATGAATGGAGAGATAAGGTTAAAACAAACTGATAGCTTATGGACCTGGTGTATGGAAGCATGTATGTGATGGATACTGTAAAGATTCCCCCTCAATGCAAGAACAACAATGGAATTCTAAGGAAAAATTTACTATGTATAACAATCTTCATAATAAATATCTAGATACACTAATAGACTTAAATTCTACAAAAGAAGTATGGGATAGATTGTAGCTCATGCATGAAGGAGACACTAGTAGGTACACTGTAAAAAAGGAGAAGATAAAGAGGAAGAAGAAAAATAGCTATCAAAAGGCAAGTATTCAGTGAATTGAGGTCTCTTCTAGTGTGAATGGACCTTATTTCCATGAAGAAAAGACAACCGAAGAACAAGCCAAGCTTGACACGGCCTTAACTAAAATAGAAAGAAGGAAGAATGAAAACAAAGATCTAAAGAAACTAGTGCAAATATGTGATGAGAGAGAGAATAAGTACGAGTAAATTGTCAGTTTGAGGACATAGCTTGAAAAAAGAAGGAGAATAGAAGGGATGATGAATAACTAGCTAAAGGAGAAAGAGGTATAGTGTGAAAGATTAGAGTTTGATATTTTTTTAGCTAGAATGAGTTAGATGAAAAGAACATGTTGTGTAAGCAACTAGAAGAGGAGGTTGCCTCCATGGAGAACTCATAAGAGGAAGCCATTAATGATGATAATTAAGCATTACTAAAAATACTTGTAGGAGAAGGGACAATCACCATAATAAAGAAGAAAACAAAAACAAGAAGCAATCTCAAAATCCAAAGAATGAAATGAAGAAAGGGTTCACTGTAAGAAGACCCTTCTCTCCTTAAAATGAGTTGAACATATTTGGAAGATCACAAAGGAGATTTGTTGCTCCCTTGAAATATCATAAAGGAGATTTTTCATGAACCTAGAGATATTGCAAAAGAATGTAAGACAAAGAACACCAATATTAATCAACAAAAAATGTAGCAAATGGGAAGACTCCCTCAAGCTAGAAAATAGAGAAAACAATCATCTACCAAGTACACAAATTATTCTTTTGGGTACTGTTATATGTGCAATGAATTTGGACATAAATCTATTTAATACAATATGTACATAAAGAAAAACTTGAATGCAAGAAGAAACACACCATGTTCTCTATGTCTTGGCCATACAAGAATTTGTGTGTGTGATATTGTTGGCCATAAAGCCAAAAAATGCAAGTTTCCATGTACACTAAATAAATCTAGATAGATGATAAAATCCTATCAAAGCAAACC
Organism: Pinus taeda; assembly: GCA_000404065.3. Lineage (NCBI taxonomy): Eukaryota > Viridiplantae > Streptophyta > Pinopsida > Pinales > Pinaceae > Pinus > Pinus taeda. Next base: position 72,469 of record APFE030184715.1, read on the forward strand.
AAACTTTGAATTAAAAGTAAATATAGATAGTAGAAGTCATCCTACTAAAGTATGGAAAATAAAAGGAATAGCATGACAAAATGAAGCCAACATGACCTCAAGGGGAGCTCAAGAAATAAAAAGAGAAATTCATTCAGGGTTATAGGACCAATACCATTTCAGGGGGAGAGAAGCCCCAAGAGTGTCTTGTAAGATATAATGAATATAACAAGACTAATTCTATTCATTAAATATGACAAAGGAATCTGGTTGAAGTGGACGTGTCAATCCTCATTTCAGATATCAACCATGCCAAACAACACATACATATCAAGATATGTAATGATGGAGTAGAAGATCCTATCCATGGTCATGTTGAAATCCATGGGAGGAGAAACCTTCCATATAGGAGTATATGTGCACAACAACACCTAGACAAATTAAGAATCTAATATAACTTAGTAAATATTTTGAATGGTTTAAAAGCTCCGATGTTTGAAGCATTCAAGTTGCATACAATATCCCTTCAACATTATTTTGTTAAGCATGCTACTGGGACTATGGATCTCATTACAACTAATTAAAAAAAAACCAATTGAAAACTAGAGGACAATCTATTCGAATATCATAGCTTTTGGAGAAGATGCACAAGCATAGAAATGTTGATTTCTGCCTTCATGATATTCAAAATGTTTCTAGAAGCCTAAGGAGTGAGGGTTGTAGTTTTTTGTGGAGGAAATGTCAATAAATTCTAGGAATGTGGCAAGGTTATATTCCCCTTAATTCTGAATGGTGTTTGGAATAGAGAAATGTTGAGGATACTTGTGTATGGCTAGGAAGATTTTGAAAGTGCCTACCTAGGAGACCTCTATAAGAATTTTCAAAAGGTTAGAGAAGAATGAATGGTTTAGATCTTATTTAGAGATTCAATAATTCTACTAGGCATGGGCTACACCAACTGTATTTGGAATATGGCTTGATTTTCTTCTATCTATAAATTCATCATCATGTTAGAAGGAATCAGTTTACAAAATAGAATGTGTTACTTCTTTGGAGAATCAAAGTAGTAAGTGATATTTGAAGCAATCGAAAGAAAAAGTGAAGGCATAGGATCCATAAATAACTCTTATATGCTAATACCATTTGAAGTCCCAAAAGAACCAAGAATTTGAAGTATGGAAACAAAACAAAAAAATCGTAAGGCTTAGAGTTTGTTTAGGTTTCTCCAGATGAGACATTTTCAAATTCTATTAAAACTGATACTTTTACTAATGATGTGTTGTAGAGGCTACAAACACCCTCCAAATTTTTTCCTTAACTTCGTTTTGTAGCCTCGCTTCTAGCCTTCATAGCAGCTTTCCTTACTTCGTCAAGTTCACAAGCTTCAATTTTTTTCTTGCACAAAGGCAGCATGTCGATCATAGCTTGATGCATTCCCCTCACAAGCTGGTCACCCGGAATTGGTCCAACTGTAGGCTAAGAAGCTTCCCCAAAAAAATTGTGCACTTATGGAGGACAACCAACCTTCCCTCCAGTAATTGCGCAATCATGTCTAGCAACCTACTGGGCTCCAAGATTGCACAATTTTTGCAGTCAACACTCCCAGTAGAAATTGCACAATTTTCCCCAGCAGGGCTGCTTAGTCTAGAATTTGCACAAATCTGGGCAGCAGTTAGCTGCTCTACCCAAAAATTGCACAAATCTCTTGGGAAGCCAGCCCACCTCCCAGCCCGGAATGCACATTTTTCTCCAACAATCGAGCAGTCCCTTGCATGTGTAGCTGAGTTGACCAGTTCCCTCCAGCACTGAGTAAAACTAACTTGCATGCATAGGATGATTCACCCAAGGTAGCATGCAAAGGCATCCCTTGTTTCAAGGATCTATGTTTAGTAGTTGGAGGTTACATGCAAGGATCATTTCGGAAACCTCCCACCATGAGTCACTTTTCATAGATTTGTGGCATGCTCGTCATAACCTTGATGTCATAAAAACTCATCAATAGGATGTTGTAGAGCTCATTCCTCACATCAACCTTGTAGCTCTGACATATCACATCACATCAAAGAGCAGTTGGCACATTCAACTCAGTTGTTTTGGGCTAAGCCAGCTTCCCATGCCTTGTGTTGCATTTTTGTTGCTTTTCGTGTTTTCGGTTGTATGACTATTGTTTGTTTGATTTATTTGAATGCTTGCTATTGTTTACATGTATATTAGCTTGTCATAGCACCATTTTAGTTTTTGTCAACATCTCATTGCTGTCACATGCATGAAACTGTTTTTGGTGAACGGTCATCAATTCGGTGAATTGCCTCACCCACATCCATGTTGTTCCATTTTCTAAATCTATCATTCACCATTTTCATACATGATCATTCACTTATTCTTACACTTGGTATCAGAATGCATTCACACTCACATTCAATTTCAGTTGCCCGTCTACGAGTCTGGCCAACCTTGACCCAAACTCTGCCTCACCAAGACAACATTGCATAATCCAGAGAGGGAAGACTCTGCCTTCCTCCCCATAAATGTGCATTTCTTCCTAGCAGCTATTCCCCAGGCCTCCTTTACACAATCCTGAGGGACAATGATTGTTGGCCAAGAAAATTATGTAATGCAGTCGATGAGCCTCCAACCATTGCCAGCTGAGATTGTGCATTGCGCAATCCCAATAGTCAACAACCAGACTAGACTATGCATTACGCAGTTCCAGTAGTCTGCCAATCTCCCAACAGCCTAGACTATGCCTTGTGTACTCTTGGCAGTCAGTCTCCCAACCTGATGGCCAAAATTGCACAACCTTCATGATTAGACACACAGATATGTTGCAAGTCAATTCTCAAGTTCATTTTGGTTTTCAACTGATAGATTTCTAGCCATGAGAGTTTCCATGTCCCCAAGTATTGTAGGTGCTCATCTTCCTCTTAGAAGTGTAGGTACAATGGTTTCTAAGAGAGCGGTGTCGAAGAGACCGTTCAGAGCACACCTCGAGATGCAATCGATCAAGTGTCTATGAGCCTACCTACTCATGAAGACATCAAGTTGTTCATAGACAAGGACATCAATATATGACAGCAACAACATCACAGCAAGTAGCATCATGAACAACATCATATCGAATGCAAGAGGAGGGTTGTTGAAAACACAGAGGAGGGACAAAGTTGTAAGATCAATCATATCCATTCATAATGAGAGAAACTTTGGAGACTGAGGCTATGAGGTGATAGCACAACATGAAGGTCGTGCGAAAACAGAGAATGAAACAAATAAGGAGTTGCATGTGCTGAAGCATCAAATCAAGGAAGAACATGAAGCTACACAGATAGACGAATGAGTTGTAGTAGGATCAGGAACAATAGTGGGCGCAACATGCACTCAGGGATGAAACATCGCCCCTACATGTTAAATATCCATCCCAGAATCTAACACGGAGCAAACATGGTGAGCCATGTTTTTGATCACATGCAAGGGATTCAGCAGCATGCATGTCATTGTTCACATGCATGCAATCCAAACCATTCAACAGACTCACTAAGGTGAAGACAGGAAGCAAGTCCAACTAGAGCTGAACATGTACTTCAACAAGTTGATGTGCATGACCACCAACAAACACTTGAAGATCAACACAAACACTATGCATCAATGTGTTTTCATTTTAGCCACACCCAAGAAGACCATGTGCGCGTTATTAGATGAGTTAGATGAAGGGGCCGAACCAATGCACCAGTTGCAACACAGGCAAGAGTTCGCTTTAGCAAGATGTCACCATGAGGTGCATGCACACCATCATGGATGACCAATCTTGACATTAGCTCACCACCTTCACCATCACAAGCATGTCAAAGAGTTGGTCTCATCATAGTGGATTGAGTGTTAGTGTTGTCTTCCATGGCTTGCTCAAGGCATGTTGTCTCACATGAGTACATGTGCATTGTAATGTTGATTCATGTCAAGTATAATTCAAGTGTTAATAGTTGGATGTAACAGTCATATAGTAGGAAAAGAGTCACGAGGATAGTTGAACTGTCACAAAGGGGAATGTCAAGAATCACCCCACCCTTTGCTATAAATAGTCCCTCATAACTCATTGTATGGGCTTCTGGTCACCCAAGCTTCTGATAAGATTATCTTGGAAAGAGCTTGGATAGTTTGCAACGTGCCTTGGCTTCTCCACTACACGAAGCTAGTTCATCTCTTTGGAGGAGCATGCGGATGTGTCTATAATGTTCAATTGTAGGGGCTAGTGGGTTTACATGGATGTATTGTATGATTGGAACTTACACTTATTTATATAATAAGAGCCAACACATTTTCAGACATGTATTTTATATGTTGTAAGACTAATATTTAACACTTGTAATGCATGTTGCTTTAACTAGTGTTCTACATCTGAATTGATTTATTTGTTGTAATGCATAATCTATTAATGGAAATGTGGTTTATATGTTGCTAATGATGTCTCGTTCATGTCAACCGCTCTGTCAGGCATCAGACAAACCTTTTACATGAACCTTGTGGTAAAAACCATTGCACTCATTCAGAATGATCCGTGAGTGTTGTATGTGTTTTCTTACCTTGTATGTTGTGACTACTGCATCTGAGTGGACTGCTCTGCCAGAAGCTGTGTATTTCCTATGTGTTGTGTGTTCTTAGCTGAGTTGGGATTGATCCCTTTCAACCTGAAACTCACCTTCACCCTCATCTCAAATCGCCTGTGTTAGAACCTCTCATACACCTTCCTTGACTCACTGCAATGGTCACACCCTTGCTACTAATAGAGTTATCTTACTTGCATCTGTGCGACATCGCGGTCAAGGCATTACCATACAACCCACTGCTAGGACTCCTACACCAATTGGTCTAAGGTCTGATTGGGACTTTTTATCGGGGAGATCCCCTTACGTGTTGGAGGGTCTAGCCACCTGCCTATTCCACTTGGACCCCCACCATTGTTTCTTTCAATTTTGAGTATCCTTATTTGTAGCACAATTTACTATTTTTGGTAGTTTTTTGAGCCTTGAACTTCCGGGTCCGTTTTGAGGCCTTAAATGACGTTTTTTTGGGAAAACTAGGACCAACATGGGTCATGGATAGATGTTGGTCATGAAAAAGTTGTAGCCCTTGGATAGATATTTCTAACGAGGTATTGTGTGCATCAAACGAAGATCGTATTCCAAAGTTACGACCTTGGGAAGTTGATGTACCAATTTACCTACTGCATAGTTTAGCGCTTCATATCCTATGGTTAGGTTTTTAGATGTTTAGGGTTTTCCATTGTTTCTAAATAATAAATAGGCCTTTGAGCCTCATTGTAACACAGTTCATAGGCATCTAGCTGCCACAACTCTTCTCAGAGATAAGCTATCATCGCACGATCTAGTCTTATTTCCATTCTGTTTGTAAGCATATTTCCGTATTTTATATTAATGAAATGAAGTGTTATTTCTACTACATCTTTGTATTTATGGTTATATATATATAATTTGTTTCTTTCTTGTTTAAATCCCTATCAGTGGTATCAGAGCAGTCTGCTCTTTCTCTTTTTTTCTTTGCATGTCCCCAACAAGGTCAAGATATAAGGATTTAGGGCTTGATTTGGTTGAAACTTTGCAAGATTAGTCACGCAAACCCTGACGGTCACCCATGGGGGAAGAAAGGAAAGATGAGGGGTAGGAGATCCTATCAAAATATTGCTCGAGGAGGCCCTCAAGAAACAAGGGAACGCGATGATGATAAATTTTCCTAGATCCTTCAACGGTTGCCGACCGGCAACGCATCCACATCCAAGAGTCACTCTAGAGGCTCCACTCCTTTTATGGTACAAGTAAAAATTGAAATTCCCATATTTGAGGGCCGAATAGATGTAGACACTTTAGATAGATGGTTAAATCTGCTAGAAGGATATTTTTCCATTCATGATTTTTCCAGCCGAGAAAAGATTACTTTTTTTCTTCTCAAAGTCATGCCCCATGTCAAGGACAGGTGGGAAACCTACTGTGACTAGAAGGATGAAAGTATGACCTCCCTTCTTTCAGCTGCACCCACTTAGAATTCGTTCTGGGATGCCATCAAGGAGTAGTACTATCCTATCAGGAGCTACGAGTATAAATACATAAAGTGGACAACGCTGTGACCGAGAAGGGACCAAGATGTACTGGAGTTTACTAATATTTTTAATAGCCTTCGTACGAAGTTGGACATTGGGTGTCAAGAATTTTGAGAAACGTTTGGTACTCAAGTACTGTGGCTGCCTATGCAATTACATATAAGATGAGATGGAGTTCTCAGACATCTCCTCGCTTGGAATGAAATACTGATACGCCATCAAGATTGAGCAAAATTTTAAATAGAAGAAGTGATACTTTGGATCTGCAAATTCGAGGCAAGGGAAAGGTGTGCCCAAACCGTAGGACAAAGGACAACGCCAAGGAAGGGTTGCCTAGGACAACCCACCAAAGGCAAAAGCAAAGATCAACACCATGCAACCAAAGAAGGACACAGGAAAGTGGTGTGAGTTGTATAAGAGCTACACTCACAGCACAAGTGACTGTTGGGCCAAGAAGTCACTGATGGTTGAGCTAAAGGCTTTAGAATCAGATGCATGTTCTGACTCTGAGTCAGAGTCTGACAAGGAGAATGACAAAGGGAAGAATATTATCGATGCGGATCCCAATGACACCATTTCCACCATGAAGATCCAGAAGGAAGAACCCGAAGATCCAAAGGAGTAGGAGCACCTCTTTCACTCCCAAGTGTGGGTGAAGGTTTCCCCGTTACAATTCATTGTCGACAGTGGGAGACAAAATAACCTAATTTCGACAGAGATCATGAAGCGGATGGGCTTACCGACCACATCACACCCACAACCATACACCATCACATGGATTGACCAAGGATAGGATCTTCGCGTCAGCCAGCAGTGTCGCCTTCCATACACCATCAAGCCCTTCATGGATGACGTATTAAGTGTCGTTGCTCCTATTCATGTTTGTGATGTATTATTAGGCCAACCATACTTGTGGAAGAGACATGTTGTGTATGAGTCAAGGCCTCACATTTTTATTGTTACCTTGGGAAATAAGTTGTACAAGATACTAGAGGTAGCACTGCCTACCACCATCTCTTTGGTTACTACAAAATAATGCAGAAAGCTCTTTTCCAAAACTAGGAAATTTGTTTTCCTGATGATACACAATCAAGGAAAGAAGAAGACAGTGGCCACGACCTCTAAATAGGGCCCCTCCGCATGATAAAAATAGATGGAAAAGGTTGTGGAGAAGTATGCGGACATATTCACCTCCCCTGCACAGGTGCCTTTGCACTATTAGGTCAAGCACTCCATCGATCTAACCCCCAGTGCATTGCTTTCCCAATGGACTAATCTATCGATGATTTGTTCTAGAGAACGAAGAAATCAAGAGATAGATTTAGGAGCTGCTACAAAAAGGTCACATCCGGCCGAGTTCATCGTCTTGTGGGAGCCAATCATGTTGGTACTGAAGAAGGAAGGGACATGGAGACTCTGTATTCAATATCAGGCATTGAACAAGATCATTGTCTAGAATAGCGACCCGATCCCATGGATTGATGACCTTCTGGACTAACTCAAGAGGGAAAAATATTTCAGCAAGATTGACTCGAAGTCCAGATATCACTAGGTACCAATCAAACCCTTCGATGTGTGGAAGACTGCCTTCAAAGCCAAGGAGGGCATCACCAATAATTTTTCAGAGTGACTCAACTCACCACCGATCATGACGTTGACCACCGTGCTCAACTCTTGTGGGCATGAGACTTCTGATTGGCCACTTCTCTACAAATGCG
>APFE030184715.1:91438-104164 GCA_000404065.3 Pinus taeda
ATGATGCAACCACAATCACTCACTAGTGGCCCCTTAACTGGAATGACCCAGGCTCAAACGGGTACTATTACCCCTCATCTTGGTCAAATAACCAATATTGGGAAACAGAAAATGGCGTCACAACCATGGTTGGTACAATATCAACAATCTCAATTCCAACAGGATTACCAAGGACCTGAGCAACAAAGCTTTGTAGGTAATGGGAAACCGTATATTCAAAATGGTCAACATGAATCATATCATAATGGTTATGCCCATTAGCCTTACCAAAGTTATCAGCATCAAATACATTATGCTGGTATGCAAAGACCCACTGCTCAGACGATTCCATCTTATCTTGGGTACGCTTTGCCGAACCTGAATCAATAGTTGCCTTTTGTGGTGACTTTAGAGTTACTGGATCTAAATCGACTCACAAACGATCCAATTGCTTATGCCCCTTGGTGGCTGTTGATTCCTCATAAACTTCTGTCAGATATTCCTAAATTTAATGGAAATCCAGGTGAAGACCCGTCGAATCATGTGATGACCTTTCATCTGTGGTGTTTATCCAACACTCTCAATGATGATTCGATTAGGCTTCACCTTTTCAGCGAATGTTAACTGGCTTGGCTGCAAAATGGTACATCGAATTGCCTAAAGCTTCATTTGAAAACTTAAGCACCCTTGCCACAAACTTTTTAACCCATTTTCAGTTACCAATAAGGTACAAAATAGGGACAGAGCTTCTTACCAATTTCAAGCAAATGATGGCCACTCACATATCTGATCATATTCATGAGTGGCGACGTCATCGTAGAATGGTAAAAACATATGTTCCTAATCAGCTGCTAGCTGAATGGTTTATTAAGTCATTGTTACCTTCTATTATAGAAGATGTTGCAAAGGGAGGAGTCATCACTGAAGAGTAAGTCATTGCTCGTGCACAATATCTAGACTTGATCTATACTCAGTCTGGCACACTCTATGATAAAATCCCTGATGCTCCCAGACCAGAGCTCTCTGTTCCTCCCCCTCCTAAATTGAACAAAGACTCTAATGCTGGCGATGGCGTGACAGGTACGAATAGCACGAAAACCATAAAGGCTACATCAAAGAAAGCCCATATGGTTTCTAGTCAAAATGAAAATGACGAACTTCTTGCCTCAAAGGTTAATGTTGTTTGACTGACAAAGGAAAAGAACCAAAGCAACCAGGAGGCAAGAAGAAAAAGAAAGGGAAGAAGAAGAAGTAGGAGGAGTCGTCTCCTGAAAAATCTTCTGCAAACCCTTATGGAGAAAGGAAACCAAGTCATCCATGCTTTATATGTGATGAGGATCACTGGATGAGAGATTGTCCACATAAAGTTGAGCTTAGAAAATTCTTGAAGAGTTCAAAAACCTCTGCAGTATTGACTGATCCGTTTCCAAATCAAGGAACCAATCTAGTTGCTAGTGACAATGCTTCCCCATCCCAAGTGCTTATGCTGTCCATTTCGAAACAACAAAATGATGCTTTGATATCGACAAGGAACAAAGATTACGGGAATCCACAGCTGTCGAACAACAAGGTTAATGATCAACCTAGTAGTTCGACAACAACTTCGACCGAAGTTGTGCCACCCATCATTCCTGAGGTAATGATAAAACCGCCAAAGGGAGTAGTACACAAATTGACATTTAATCCTTGTGCCAGAGCAGCACAACATTATAATATAGTATAGGACCTGGCACAATCGTTGTCGGCTATGTCAACACTTGAGGTACTGCAAAATTGCCCCTCCCAAAAGCAGGCTTTATTATCAGTAATAGGTGGGATTGACCCAACGGATTCCAATCTTGTGGCCTTTAATCATAAAGGATATGACCCTCAATTACCAGCTCAACTCGCTTTCCTTATTGAAGTGAAAGCCCTCAACAAAACTATTCATCGAACAATTATTGATGAGGGGGCATATACATGTGTTATGTCAATGAGTTGCTGGAAAAATTTAGGTTCTCCACCCTTGTCATGATCATCAACGATGTTAAAAGAATTTGATGGATGAACATACACCCCATACGGGATTTTAAGTAACTTGCAAGTCGAACTAGGGGGGAAAAATAGTAGAAATTGATGTTGAAGTTATTGACGGAAACCTCGATTACAACATCCTACTGGGAAGGCCCTATATATATGCTATGGCTACCGTTGTATCAACGTACTTCAGGAAGATTGCATTTCCCTTCCAAGGAGGAATTACAATCGTCGACCAACAAACATTTCTCCCCAACAGTTCACAAGTTATGAGAAGCATTCTGATGATCCACGGAAGCCAGCAATCGCTTCAAAATATCGGAGTAGGTGTACTAAAAGACCCTACATTGATGGGGACTTTTGCCCTACTGCCTCCAAACAATCTGGTAGAAGTGGCCACAGTGGGAACCTGCAATATGGTATCCTCCATTCAAAAGATGTCCAAACATGATATTTGCATGGATTGTCAACAGGTATTGCCTCCAATCCCAATATAAATATTGTAGCAATCAATGTTTTCGGCATGGGAGGCGAACCCAAATCAATGCTCATCGAGTGTTTGGATAGATAGGTCTAAGGAATATGGTACCCCTTCAGATCCTTGGTCACAAGTACATTCTACAGACGAAGGAATTGTTTAGTCAATGATGATTGACGGGGCACCATGGGAAGATTATCACCATTGTTTCCATCTTCCAGATTGTAAAGAAGATTGTTCCAGCGACCTTCATCATCCCTCAGTTTTTGATTTCCTATCAAATATTGTAAATATGGTGGATTCCGAGTGAAACCTATCCAATATTGAAGAGACTATTGCCATAAATATCTTGACCAAAACAGATGTTGTAGAAAATATTCATGTCGGAAAATCTTGTTCTTCTTCAGAATTGGAAATATATTACGCTCTTTTTCGTGATTTCAGAGATGTCTTCACTTGGTCATATGATGAAATGCCAAGCATTGACTCGAGCATAGTTGAACATGAAATTAAGATGTATACAGATGTCAAACAAGTACGACCACGACTTCTGTAGGTGCACCCCAAGAAAGCCACTGCCATCAAGGTAGAAGTTGAAAAACTTCTCCATGCTTGTTTTATTTATTTGGTTCCTCTGACCGATTGGGTATAGAATATTGTTCTTGTAATGAAAAAGAAAGGAACGATTAGAGTGTGCGTCGATTATAGGGATGTAAATCAAGATTGTCCAAAGGACAACTACCCTACACCCTCTATTGACTAGATAATTGATGAATGCACCAGATGTGAAATATTCTCATTTATGGATGGATTTTCCGGGTATAATCAAATAAATATCTGCCCACAGGACCAGTCAAAGACTGCATTTATTTGTCTGTGGGGCACATTTGCATACCACAAACTACCCTTTGGTTTAAAGAATGTAGGGACAACTTTTCAGAGGGCAATGAATTATGCCTTCCATGACATAAAGAACATCGTTCAACCATATCTCGATGATCTTCCAACTCATTCGCGAAAGCGGACCAATCATATGCAGCATTTGAGAGCGATATTTCTACATTGTCGACACTGCAAGATACAACTCAATCCATACAAATGTGTGTTTTGTGTCAGTTCTGGTTGTGTACTTGGCTTTGTGGTCTCGAAGGACGGGATTTGTCTCAACCCATGTAAGGTTCAGGTAATCATTGATTTGCCTCCACCTTCAAATTTGCTTTAGATTTAGAAACTCCAAGGGAAAGCAAACTTTCTAAGGAGGTTCATTCCAAATTACGCCAAACTTGCTAAAGGTTATATGCCTTTGTTAAAAAAGAAGTACCCTTCATCTGGAATTAGGTTGTGCAAGCTTCCTTTGATGCTCTAAAGGAATCCCTAATAAAATCATCATTAATGTATGCTCTTGATTATTAAAAAGACTTTAACCTGTATCTAGCTACAACGGATACGACCATCGCAATGGTTTTAGTTCAAGAAGACAATGGAATTGAACATCCTATTTGTTATTTAAGTCAAAACTTAAATGATATGGAAATTACGTACTCTTATGTTGAAAAGCTAGCTCTCGCAGCTGTTCAAGTGATACAGAGATTTCAACACTATGTCCTCTTTCGAAAAACTACCATTTTGTCAGATTGCAACCCCATGACTTATATCTTATCACGACAGTTACTAGGGGGCAAATATTCCAAATGGATAGCAATTTTGTAAGAATTTGATCTGGAATTCATAAAATCCAAATCAAATAAAGCCTTGGTTTTCGCGGAGTTACTATGTGATTTCCCATCGTCGTCCAACGATTCAACATCAGAAGAAGCAATCGTGGATGAATATTTGTTTATGATATCTTCAAGTGATCTGTGGTATGTAGATATAATCATCTATCTCTAGACCCAATCATATAGGTCTAATACCTCTCGCTCAGAAAAACGACGTATTCAATACCAAGCAAAATACTACATGATCGTCGATGATACGCTTTACCGTCGTGGTATCGATACAATTCTGTGGAGGTGCCTCACCCATGAGGAGGCCAAAAATGTCTTGAACGGTTGTTAATCAGGCGCATGTGGGGGGCATCAATCTGGTTACGCTATGGCACAAAATATTTTATGGGAAGGATACTTCTGGCCAAAAATGTTCAAAGATTGCATAACTACAGTCAGAAGTTTCCATGCTTGTCAAATCTTCGATCGCAAAACCAGAATACCTCCCCGTCTCTGCAGCCAATAGTTGTTGTTGGGCCATTCGCCAAATGGGGCATAGATTTCATGACATGTAACCCCACCTCGGCTGGGGGGCATGGGTATATCATAGTCACAGTTGACTATTTTACGAAATGGGCCAAGGTGATGCCTACATTAAACAACAATGGTGAAACAGCTGCTCTTTTCTTTTCAATCATGTAGTCTCCAGATTCGGTGTTCCATAAGCTATAGTCATAGATCATGGATTTCATTTTCTCAATAACATGATGGTTGAGTTGGCTACCAAATTAGGACTTTCCCACAATAGCTCTACTCCGTATTATCCGCAAGCTAACGAGCAAGTTGAGGCAATCAACAAAGTCCTAAAGCGCATGCTGCAAAGGATGATTGGAGTCCATAAACAGAGTTGGCACCTGATCTTGTACTCAGCCTTGTGGGCATACTAGACATTGATGAAGAATGCGACCGGGTTTACACCCTTTCAGCTGGTGTATGGCCTGGAAGCAATCTTACTAGTTTAGTGCAAAATATCGTCCCTCAAGCTTGCAATCGACCTTCTCCCCGAAACTTCACAAGAGGAGGCTCATTTCTCGGAATTAATCCAACTGGATGAAACCCGTCGTGATACTGCCTTGGCTAATGAAGCACATAAGAAATGAGTCAAGGCGCAGTTTGACAAGAATGTCAAACCCCGTGTCTTCTCAGAAGGTGACCTAATCTTACTTTACGACCAGGAGTCCGATAAATTGGGAGCAGGTAAGTTCCAGTTTTTATGGATGGGCCCCTATATTGTTAAGCATGCATTAGCAAAAGGAGCCTACAAGTTAGTGGATTATGATGGAATTCCACTGTCGCAACCCCAAAACAGGTTGTACCTTAAGCGGTACTATGCTTGATTCATTGTAGTAACCTTTGCATGTGCTTTTGTTACATTTTTGTTTTCGCTAAGAGTAATTGTTTTGGTTAGGTAATCCACTTTTGTATTTTTTATAGATGTCGAACCTATTGGAATCATTTGTTGGATATGCCGACAGAGCGAGTCGTATTTTGCGGAACCTATCTTCTACGGCCTAGGCTATCTTTGATCCAAGCGGCGAGTTAGTGAGTTTCAGAGGAGTATGTATTGGTCGATCAATGAACAACATCGCTGAATACAATGCGTTGGTAGAGCTCCTCTCTGATGCCATTGGGCATAGCATACGCTGACTTGTCATTAGGCTAGACTCACAACTCATCAGTCTACAACTCACCAACATCTATTCCGCGTGGAATCCAACTATCTATAGTATGTTCCTAAGGGTCAAAATTTTGGAAAGACAGTTCGATTTTATCCAATATCAACATATTTCCAAAAACTTAAACACATTAACAAAATCATTGGAAAATTATGTGTTAGATAGACATTTGTGACATTTATAAAAGAAAAGAATTTCATCAATATTTGCATCAGGATCATATAACTTAACCAAATTAAAGCTTCGAAAATAAAAAATATATATAACTCTTTATGTTTTATACATAGTGTTCTGTGTCCAAGACAAAATTGGTCAAATGACCCAAAATCTCAAAATTCTAGGGGGCACCCTAGTCTAATGATGCTGGTGATAACAAGTCACTGCCTGTGCAATCATGCGTAGAAGCCTAGTCCATCGACTTAGCATGCCAGTAGTATGTCACTGTAATCTAAGAGGAAGCTCGTCAGTCCTCACATCCGGGATACCAAGGGTGAGACCCTCGATCTGATCCTACAGAGCTCGAAGAGTATTGACCACATATAGGTTGCGAAGGACAGCTCTCCCTATAGCCTCTCCTGCTGGAATGACAACTGGTGCTCTCAAGCGCACTGCTGGTCACACTGGTCCGATATCTACATGAGCACATGAGTTTCGATTAGTCTTAATAAAGGAAAGCACAATAACATTATAAAGCAATAAACAAGGATATGGTCGGAGATTTTACCTATAACACCCCATTGCTTGCCAGCCGGCAGCACCAAATCCGGATCACCCTGGAAATCCATACCAGCATATGGACACTTGGCATAAACCATCTCCTGATGGTTGAACCACTCGAAGAAGGCATCAGAGAAAGAAACCTGCGACTAACCAGCATGTTGGGCCATAAGGTCAACCCATCTCTGCATCCGTGTCTTAGTCAGCGGTGGCAAACCAAGTGAAATGTACTGCGGCTGCATCAGTGGGATCTTCTCCAAGGTGAAAGTGGTCAAAATAGAACCATAGCCAAAGTTCTTGGATCTTCCATTTTTCACCTTGGTCAGTTGTTCTTTTATCACAGGGAGTAGTGCATCACACCAGTTGAACACCTTTGGTTCGAGGCATTCCAAGGCGTACTGCATATAGGACCTGTTGGCCAAGTGAAGGGCCGCACTACCAGCTAGTCTAGCAAAGGTAGAAAGAATAGTCCTCAATGCTCGGTCAGTGACATCTCGGATACTAATCTTGTCATCCCTGCTCGAATGAGATCCTTCTCTATAGTATCGGTGAATATAATCCCTCATGGATTCGCCCCCACGGGCAGAACCTGATAGTGAGAGAGGGGCACCATGCCTCGATAAATGGGTCAAAAAGTAGATGTCCACAACAGTAAAGGGGATGGATTTACCTTTGATCTGGAACACTTGGTTGGTAGGATCCCATGCATCGAGGAAATATTGCAACAAGTTGATTTTTTGCCTCATGCTAGATATGTAGAAGAAATTGAGCAAGCCACAGTTCCGGAATGCAGTTACCGTACCCAGATCGTGTAAGGCAACCATGTCCTCTTCTTCATGCTTGTGTTCTCGCCATGTAACAACCATTTTTCTCTGATGAATCTCTGAAAAACAAAAAAGAGAAGCGTTAAGATCTTGATTTGGTAAAAAACAGGTAAAAATTCCATGAAAAACAGTGGAAACGTTTTCCTCCTTGTGCCCATCGCACCCCAGCAGTGTACTGGGTGAGATGCATACTGACTGGCCAATGGCCAATCCTGTATGCATCACACCTTTTGATGTACAAAAGGTGTGATGGGGGCAAAACAAATTGTTCAAACCCCAGGGGCTCAGAAAGGCAGGGAAACATGCTCAGAATTCAAAAAGGAAGGAATGCAATTGAAGAGCTCAAGCTTAGCTCCTACCTGGTCCAGACGGTGCCACGAATCGTCCACAAAATCTCCTGGAATCAGCTGGTGAAAATCAAGGGGGAAAACACCTCCAAAGCTCCAACAAACCAAAATTCAAATGAAACGGTAAAATGAGGGGTAAAACCCCCTTTTTAAATTACTTTTCATGTAATTCGGGTAAGGTATTAGTGTTTTAACTTATTTTTCAAGGATGTATTCTCATTTTTAATCAGTTTGATGGAGCAATTGAACAGGTAGTACGACCATCAAAAGAACATATTGTTAACGGTGAATTGAATATCAATGACCATTATCACGAGTAGTTGTACGCAAAGTTCAAGCTCGTAAAAAATTAAACCTAAGCAATGACCATATGTTCCACCAGAGTTTAAGCTCATTAAAAATGAACCAACCTCTGGTAAATAACCATTGTGAATGCATTACCATTAGCTTTTGAGCCTTGGTCATGTTCTTATCATCACCTCCACTCTGTTTTAGCCGATCATACGGCTCCATTTGATTGTTTACCCCTTTTGAGGAACAACTACGACGAGTGATTCTGTTAGCCATCCTCTTGACACTGTCGTGATTAGAAAGTTCCAAACTTCACCTGGAACCAACTGCTACCCGAAAATATCACTCGTTCCTCAAAAAACGAGTCTCCCTTAAGCTCTTTTCATCTGACTCGTAAAATATGAAAATATTGCTAGGAAATTGGCCACTCCAGCTCGTTAAAATGATCGGAATTGTTATCCCTCTAGATTTTAATCTTTTTTGGACCTGAGGGATTATTAGACAAAAAGATCGAGCACTTGTCTTGTTCGGCTCGTTAAAACTATCGAAATTCATCCCTTTCGTATTATTTGATACTTTTTCGGACTTAAGGGATTATATGATGAAAAATGATTATTGGAGTTTCCTTTCCATCCCTTTCAAACTCTAAAATTGAAAAAAGACCGAGTTATCTTTGTCGTTAAACTTGTTAAAACCAATAGCGACAAACTTGTCATGTAGACAAGAACGAGTTTCACTGTCACTAGGCTCGTTAAAACATAGCGACGGGTTTGCCCGAAGGGCAAATTATAGAACAAGCATATGTTATCCTCCTCAAGCCTAATAAAAATAAAGAGATACTAGTTAGCAATGACTGGGGAAAAATTGGGAAGAAAAATTGAAGAAACTTTATTGATAGCAAGTCGCTCTTGAACATGACACTTTCACTCCATGTTTGAGTCGGGTTGGGTTATTCCGTTCACCGGTCATATTACCATTGGTCCATCGTACCATCCATATTTGGGGTTAACACTACCAATCCATTCAAGTGTCACCGATATGTTCAAGAGAATTTTCTCAGAGAATTCACCAACCTAGCTTGTGTCTCATCCACTGCAATACCTTCACGCTTCATTCTTTCATCACCCCCACCCTAAACCTTGTATCATTAGATCGTTTTCACCTCCACAAAATCATTTGCTCTATTTTGTGTCGTAGATGTGGGATTCATTAAGGCCCTCCTATGATGGTTCACTTCTTGTCGACTACAGCTCATTATCCAAGAAGTCGATCTAGGAACAACCCTTTCAGTACTTTGAAGCTTGCATGCCTCAATGGAAAGTTTCTCACTTTTGGCGACAGGTTTATATCAATGGCCTTCGACCGAAAGATTTTACATGGTGTTCGACGCCAATTCCCTTTTTCACACCACGTGAATTGTACTGTCGTACCTTGAGGGTCATCATCATTATCAGTGATTCCTCTCACACCTATTAACAACTTACATCATTGGCTAGTAATCAAGCGATGTCTTTCCATGTTCGACTCCAGAACATCTTTTCACATGGATCGACTTGTACTTTGGGCGAAGATTGAATGAGTTTGAAGACCCCGGCTCTAGTTTCATCCATCCGGGCTACAATATATTTAGGAAAATAAAGACATCAAATGTGCATGATTACTACACAAATGATCATCCAAATCAAAGGATGATGGCTCTATCAGAATCATCAGTCTGCCACACAAATGGTTGTTTGTCCTGTGTACATGAAAATGAATTTATAAATCTACGCATGGGAATGCCTGCCTCAGCTAGATCATGAAAATATTATGAAGATAATGTATTGTATTGTATCTTATTACAGGTCACCTTCCAGTTCGAAAAACCTCGGATCCTCATGATAAAGCATTTCACCCGACATCAAAAGATTTTCGACCTCATTCTTTAGGGGGAAACTGTTATAGACCTATTTGGGCACTGCAACTCCAATCATAGATGTCCATAAACCAAGGGATTCTAAGTCCATAAAAGTGTTTTTCCACACCCTAAAGAAACAAGGTCAACTGATTACATCATCTCCCAGAAGTTCTCCATGGAAAATTGCTCAGAACTGGTCAAAACTGGACCATACAGGCTGCTCAGTGCTAAGGTTGTGATGCATCTCACCTGCTACATGCAAAAAGTGTGATGCATACTGAAAAGCCCTTTTGTAGGGTGCGATGGGTGAGAGTAGACAAATGAGAAAGAAAGTTTGCAAGGTGGATGATCATGGAATCTTCCAGAAACTTCTCCTGTGACACTTACCTCTCTGAATTCGCCTAGGGATGAGTAAGAGATCATGAATCTCCAAGTGGAACCAAGAACTATCAGAGAGAGGAAACTAATCAAAATCCCAGAAGTTGACGCAACCCCTTGCAAACATCTATATATGGATCCCTCATCCTAGAGATCCAAAGGATGGAATCTTGTATTTTGTAAGGAAGTGTTGTTTATTTCTTGGTGGAACATGATAGTGTTGGGTGATCTAAGATTTTCATGAGGTGAGGAAGGGCTTTCATGCTGGGAGGATGACGCTGTGTCAGATCAATGGGTTGTAATCCTCTCTTCTACTCTTTCTATCAATAAAGCTATTCGAGTTTTCCTCCACATTCTTGTATGTTTGATAATATATGCATTTGTGTGGTTAATATATATCTGGTCCTATATTGTTTATGATTGTAGATCTTTGTACTTTGATGGTGTTATGTTGCTTTGAGTTTACAGGTGCTCTTTGAAGTGGGGTAAGCAAGGAAGGAGCGGCAAAGATCTGTCAGAGGGGAGAGGAAACAATCAAGGAACCAAGCGAAAGATTGAGGTTGGTACTCTGCTTCTCTCTCATCTACTTCTCATAAAGGAAAACGAAAGTAACTTTAGTTTGTTTGTTTCTATGATAGATACCCGTCTTAGTGGGACTAGCAGCTGTGCATGGACACTAGATTTCCCAATAACACTCCACTATGTAGAGCTAGTATATATCTTTAGTGGAGCAAGCATTTGTGGTTGTAATGTTCTGCTGTCAGAACTAGTGGTTAGACATGGATGTATTGGATGACTAGAACTTACACTTCTTAATATAACAGATCCAACACATTTCATTCATATGTTGTATTATATTTCAGCTATCTTTAGTACTCTAAATGTTATATGTATATGTTTTATTACACATAAATGTGTAGCTAATTATGTATATGTATGTACAAATATTTCTGAAATGTGTTGTTGGTTTAACAATCACTTTGGATTTCTAGCTTACTTTCCTTCCTTGTTGTGTTGCATCTTTGCTTATGTGTTCCCTTCTTTACTCCATGCTATCACAGGATTCCAAGGGGTGCACTCATCTCACCCTTCGTGTGTTATAACCACTCGTGCACCTTCCTTGACTTACTGCATATATCACACCCTTGCTACCAACACGGACATCTTACTTACCTCTATGCGAAACCATGGTCAAGGCATTATCGTACGACCCAGTGCTAGGACTCCTACACCAAATGGTCTAAGGTCTAATTGGGACTTCTTACCAAGGAGATCCCCTGACATGTTGGCGGGTCCAACACCATCAATATTTCTTGCGCCAGAAGGAGGGTCAAATGATAAGTTGTGTCGTCTCATCTTGTTTTGAACGTTTACATATCTATCATCGAATCTTGCACTCTCAACCCTCCATGATGTTTTTCATATGTCAAATCTGTTACCATCACGAGGGAGTTTTTTTGATCTCTTATCTACATACATGTATGATGGTGAAGGCAAAGTGGCCTGGCCTGAGTTCTTACATGACTTCCTTTCCATGTCTTATGAGGAAGATGGATGTTCTGATGAACAGGCCAGTCTGTTGCTTGCATGTACACTTCACGAATCCCCACATCGGTGGTTGTGTAGCCTACCGGCTAATAATGTGCACTCACTTGAGTACTTTTGTCATTATATTAGTCATCATTACATCATACACTTCAACTGTTGCAGCAACCTCGAGTATCCATTTCATCAACATCACACATTTAGAAGCATCATTAATTCTAAGAAACAAGTGTGCCCCTACATTGATATCAACAAAAAAATGTAACTGTTGCTCAGTTGAATATGTAGTTCTTCGTTGAGGAGCATCCGAACAGAAGCCTTGCAGAGCCATGTTGTCCCTATCGAAATGTGTGAAGAGAGCACGATAAATATAAATGAAAAGTTGTAATCCAAATTGATTTATTTTTTCAATGTGCCTCAGAACTTGTTGAAGCATAACAATGCGTAGCGGAAACTAAAAGAAAAAATACAGTATAAAAAACATACACAAATGACACAATGATTTAACATGGTTCACCCAACCAATCTGGGCTACGTCCACCAAACAGAGGCATCGGCAATCTTATTATTATTCAGGAGATTACAAATAATTATTTCCTCACACTCTCTAACTCATCCCAAATATCTGTACGGGCATATATTTTATAGCTAAGAGAATCTACGTGACTCATAAATCCTCTCACAACAAATATAGGATGCATTAACTCTTTCCCAACAAAATAGAGCTAATATAGCAACAAATCCTATTGTTGTCACCTACATGAGATTTTTGCCTAATTTATGAAAACCGAAAATCTCAACAATCTCCACCT
>APFE030184717.1:0-11387 GCA_000404065.3 Pinus taeda
ATAACACCTAAAGGAACAGTGATATGATACAGAGTCGATATAATAGTTCTGTCTTTAGAAACCTTTATAAATTAAACATAACAGAGCATGTGATGTAAACTTACAAAACACATCAGATTACCAAATAACGTCGATAAGAAAACCACGCAAAAACCAAACGTAATGGTACAAGAGAAAGTGTCCTCCAGGGCCGGGCTGTTAGCCTCTAGAGGTACACTGCTTGAAGTTATTCCAGACTCAAAGATGAAATAGTAACCAAGTTTGTATTAATGCATAAAGTGAAATTACAATAGAGCAGTTCTTAACGAGACACGATGATCAAAGTTTCAATCTTAAAGGAAATTACATAAAACATAATAACAACTCCAACTCTCTCTCGAGCTAACAATGCTGCCCCTTTTATAAGGGTGAAGGCGGAGATATCTAAGTGCAGAAATAGATAAAACAACGATCCCTCGGGATCAAGGATCTTGAGGGATTCGCCGAACCGTTAGTCCACAGTCATTTCTTTTCTTTCCCACGCCGAGCTGATATCTCCACTTCCTTTCCCGGGCTGATTCACTTTGATTTGCTTTGCCTTGTTTGCATATGGTCTCCCGTAAAAGGGACAGCGGTTAACTCGTCCTTGTCCTTTCCTTTGGAACGAAAACTTCTCATTTTTCCTCCTTCCTACATAAGGAAATGACAATTGTCAGTGTTTTCTTCTTGCATATTAATCTCACATGTTTTATTACAATTCTTTATCGTTTTCCGAGTTCATGATGCAAAAAGGTTTGTAAGTTATAATGAAAAGACGTTGAAATAATTATAAAAAACATACCTTCTTTAGTACTCCACATCACCTAACCCTTGTTGCATGCACTGACTCATTGCACTAATACTTGATTAATTATTCCTTATATAGTGCATAAATAATTTCTAGTGCCCCCTACAAAATAAAATTGTGCCACAGAATCCTCCTCTTCTACCCCCCCCCCTCCCACACCCCCCACAGTGCAATAATCCTCTTCCTAGGAAAAGTGACTTTCCTTCCACTACTCACCTTAGCCAACCACATATTTTCCTCTTTCAGTGAACCTTCCTGAGTGTAGGGTACCTATTTAGTGAATAATCAACCACTATTTAAGAGATCTATTCTATACTAGGGTGTGGGGCACACTTTTAATGAATATTCAACCATTATTGAGGAAAATTACGCTTTCCCTTGAGCATGCCTCTCTTCCCAGTGCATGACACATTTTTAGTGGACAATGGAGTTGCCTGTAGATTATTATTGAAGAAAATTTGTCTTTCCCTTAAGCCTGCCTCTGAGTCATAGTGCATAGTGTAGTTTCATGCAACATGCCCTCAACCCTTGTCCACTAAATTTCCACACTAGGACAAGACTTGTCTTACCTTTCCTCCTCAGCACATGGCACAATTTTAGTGAGTAGTGGGGTCATCCTTTGCTCATTTTCAGACTCGAATTCACTTTCACTGTCTCCTACTCCCTTGAGATTAATGCATGGCACAATATTAGTGAGAAATCTCATCGCACTATCTCTTGCACTTTCCCATTGTGTTGGACCTTGAAGATCCCCTCCTTATATTGCATGGAACAATTTTAGTGAGCAGCAGTACCTTCCTTAGGGACTATTGAGCTCAATTGTGACATCCTCATCAAACTCGCTCTTTTGGTTCCTTTCATAATCCCATCACAAGCAAATTCTTCCATGAGCAAGGTAGAGATAGGATAGATAATTTGAAGATTTATTTTTCCTTGTCATGAGTGATCTTTATTGGTAGGTGTACCATCTCAGTGTGACAAGGTGATGCTCAAGGTAGATGTCAAGAAGAAGACATAAAGAAGCACTTGCAGAGAAGAAGCACAAAGAAGAACCATCATGAAGACATGAAGAGATTCGGGACCATGACATAATGAACACACTTCATGATAACTCATAAGGTCCCATACTGATCAAGACCCTTTGGAAGGTGGAGATGAAGAATAAGACATATTTTTCATGAATATTGAAGACAAAGCAACAAAGGGAGAAGATTGGCATTTCCATTTCCACATCACCATGAAGTTCTATGTCATCATTATCAAGTTGTGACTTGAAAAAGTGCCATCAAAATGTCATCTGTATCCATATATCTTTGTAACAACTCAGAGTAAAATGTTCATGTAATAAAGTTAATAAAGGAAAAATAATACCAAGGTCATCAAACACATATTTCAAATTGAATGTTGGGAAAAACATCCTAGTAGGCATCACTTGTTGTATATTATGGATAAGGGGAAATTGGCAAAGGCAATTGCAAAGTATTTCTACAAGAAAGAAGGAATTATAGGTAATTATTTATGAAAATAAAGGAAAATAGGAAAAAAAGGTGTTAGTTTTTGTAGCATCGGATGTATTCTTGCCACAAAATTTGGTGGAGAGGTTAGAATACATGAGATCTCAAAAACCTAGAATTTTTTGGAAATTCTGCCTAGAAGTGTCTCAACTAGATTATTGACCAATTTTTAAATATTTCCTAAGTCTATGTTAGAGTTGGTCTTGTCAGTCCTCCGTCAGAGATCAAAACTCTTTATGCATTTCATTTTGAGGAGTCCCGCTCCATTCACTCAGCTGCATTCCGCTAGGGGCATGCCATAATCTGACGAGAAAGGTCATGCTAGTCATTTCCCCTCATGTTTGGCATCTGCTGACTTAGGTCTTTTGTCAATGTTCACTTCATTTTCAGTCATTAGGTCTAGGGATTAGTCAATTTGGTCTTCAACCATGTCCAATAAAGCCATGCAGGCTAGGGGGAGGCCCTTACAAAGCTATGATTCAAAGATTTTCATTGTTATGTTGACAGATTACGACTGTTCTTCAAAACTCTGTTTTGAAGAAAAGTCAAACAATGTGTCATTTGGGATAAATTTAAAAAAAAAGTCTCCAGTTGATCTCTTCAGGCGCAGTCATGGTTTCCGTGGCCAAATTCCCTTTCATACAACCCCTGCAAAAAGAGCCGAAAATTTCATCATTCTAGCTAAAAATTCAAAGGGAAAAGTGAAATTCAGTGTTGAATTAAGTCAGTGAAAAGTGCCAAAACAAGACATTAGCAAAGTGGGTTTTGAAGAAGAAAAAATTAAACCCATGACTCCAATGACTTTATATACAAGTTTCCATAAGAAACAAAGTCATTGTGCAAATCAAGGTCATAGAGAAACATAGCAAAGTGATTAAGAGTGCAAAGCACGTGTTTGGAGTGAGTTTGGAGTCATTTTCAGGAGCGCGACACACACACAGAGGGGCGTGGCGCACATAGAGGGCACGGCGCACAGAGCGTGACCCCGCAGTAGTAAAAATACAAGGGCGCAGCGCACACATAGAGCATGGCACACTGGGTTTGCTGCGCGGCGCACACCCACAAAGGCTTGAAATTGTGCCAAATTGCATCAAGTCGCCTTTGAAACCCCTCAAATCGACAGGTAGGCTCTAAACCTTGATGGCTCATGTATGTTTGTGAATGTAATGATGGTTCATGGACATTTATAATTGCAAGAAGAAAATGCCTAAACCCTACCACTTGAAATCATTAAAGCCATTGCTATAGGGTTGCAAAATTGTGGTGTTGATGCCAAGTCTCCTCTTTCACTTCTCATTTTTCCCCTCCTTTCCATTGTTCCCTTCCCCCCTATCCCATTTTTCCCTATTTTCCCTACCCTAAAACATTGCTAAACCCCTATTCCCTATCCCCCCACTCATTGGTCAATGTAAACCCCAAAACCCTACCCTATAAAATCCCCAAACCCTCCTACATGTCCCTGAAAAAAATTCCCCCCCTTAACCCCTATTCCCATCATATTATTCCCCTCCTAACACTCCCTTTTTTCATTGTTCCCCTTGGTGGAAGATATCACAACAACACCTAGTTTCATACCACCATCAAAGGGTAGTCCAAACACAGTACACATACAACAGTCATGGCATATGAGCATTCGTCGGAGTATGAGATGGAGACCCAAAGTGATTCATCCTCGGAAGAACATGGCTCCCGGAAGACATCACAAAAGTGGAAACATGTTAGGGATGAGCCAACCACCCTCACAGAATTGTAAGCCTGCCCTCTTGCTATGTCATGTTTCCAGCATCTATCATGTTTTGAATTTTGTCAAAGGGTGGCTAATGTTCAAGTTCATCATGAGTTAGCCCATCTTTTTGTGCTTCACATACATGTAGGTCACTCTATCTTGGCCGAGGTCACCTTCACACTGACACCCGAAACTATCTCATTAGCAACCGGCATACCAAATGTTGGAGAACAGTGGCACAAGAAACAGAAGGTGGATCGACAACATTATGAGCCTTACATTAAGGCCAGTTTCTTGAGGTAGCTCCAAAGAGTATTTCCATTTAGGTATTTGAAAGATGAATATGCTCCACTCATGAAGTTGATCATGAAGTACTTCAGCTGTGAGGGAAGGTTCTCTCGTTTGTATTCCTATCACATCAGGTTACTCATGCACTTTACCAGGGCACGGATGATGAACATCCCATGTTTCATTTGTAGGAACATAGAGAGGATGAACACCTTCATGCAACACAAAACCCCTAAGAAGCAACTTAACAGTGTTTATCACTTTTCTCTTATTAAGATTTTGGTGGATTATTAGTTGGGATTGCAGGGAATTACTTGGGATGACTTCATCTCCCGTGACCTCTTCAACACTTCACAGGTATTATCAGAGGTTGAACATGTGACAGCTGGTCCTTCTCATCAGTATGAGCGCCATGAGACCACTACTATGCCAGTATTCATCACCTATCAGAGAGGCAGTAGACATTTGTTTGCAGCAGCAAAGCGAGTGTTATCTCCACTCGGGGTGGAAGGGGCCTCACTTTTGACATCGGCAACATAGGTACAAGATAGGGGCAAGAGGCCCATGCACAACGAGGGGCCATCAGGTGAACGAGAGGCTGACTTCATCCTCATTCATGATGATGATACAGATGTGGAGAGTGCCAAACTTAGGAGGACCATCCAAGAGCAGCGAACGGAGATCCAAGACTTGTCACTCAATTTGGAGAGGGCTAAGCGGATTATCAGGTATTTGGAGTAGAGCAACAAACAACATGAGGACCAGCATGAGATCATGGAGCTGCAAAGCATCCATGAGAATCGCCAAGCTGCCCAACATAGGAGGATTGAGCTCACTCCATTGGAGCAAGAAATTAACAATGACCGAGAGCCTTGGCTCGAGCGTATCAACATCCACCTTGAGAGACTACTAGAGAAGGCCGACAAGGAAAAAACCATGTTGAGGTGGATAGTTTATCACTACAGGGCACGGAACATGAGTTCAAAGGCTTGGATAAGGAGTTTGAAGGCAAAATTGGGCAAAGCGAGAAAGAGGAAAAAGAGGAAAAAAGAGCAAGATCGGCTTTGAATCTTGGCTGAAGCCTCTGTGGCCCACCATAGCACCTCATAGAGGATCTCCAGCCCAAATTTCAAGAAATGTGGGGCAATTTTGGTGACATGACAAATTTTTGGTCACAACACAGGGGTTTCTCCCTGTGCGCTACGCCACTGGCACGACGCTTAGGATTGGGAGCTCCAAATCACAAATGGCTTGCATTTTTCGATTCAGCATGAAACATCATGCCTGGTGGTGCATGGAAAAGAGATTTGGGCATGACTTGAGTGCCCAGGAGGTCAAAAACACTCAAACAATGACCTCTCTACCCCTATTTTGACACACAGGAAGAAATCTTGGGAGAATGAAGTTTTGGAAGGGAAAATTAGCACCAAATTCAGAAATTCCACTTGGGTGGGAAAGTAGATAGGCTAGGCTTTCCAACAAGCACACTTGGTCTCAATTTGGACTTTTGCAGGTACCTCAAAACAACCTCCAAATTGGCGCGGCGCATATAGATTTGGGCGCGACGCATATAGAGAAAAAGGCCAAAATCACTTCCACTTCGCGACATTTCGATTCGCGACTTTATCCATGTGGGTCCGCTCATCTACACTACACTTTTGGTGGCACCTAAGGAAAAATTTAAAGTATTTCCACTAAAGGTTGGCTTCTATCCAAGTGACAAAGGAAGGTGAGCAGTCACCCAAGCCATTTGTCATTTTTGTAATGCTGCACCTGTAACTAATGGTTGGCTTTCCACTTCCACTTTGTAATGATTCAAAAAACTCCCCAACTCTTGGTCGTTCTATGTCCTCATGGTATATTCTATTTATTGTATGCAAACCATTTGCAAAGTGTTGGTTGATTGTAATTTCTGGGAGACTGTGGGAGAGAAACTCAGTTCTTCATTGTATATTTTGACAGAGGATTAATGAAAGGCAGTGGCTCTGTTTCATGATATTCTTGTGGTTGTGAGTGTAGCAAATGTGTTCTCTTTATGTTTCATATGTATTTTGTTATGTTTCACAGTTCATTCATATTCATTTTTAGTGAAATTTTCTAAGTAAGACAAGGTAGAATTCATGTTTATTGCTCTGCCTGTGGGAAAGTTTCACGTTCAATGTTTTTCTTCTGTTGAAAAGGATTCATGTGTTTATGCCCTTTTCACCCTCCTAAGCAATATTTCCATTTCGCATTATTTCAAAACTAATTGCTAGAATTTCCGCCTGTCTTGCCTCATGAAGTAATCTGTGCCTTTTGTGTTAAATTCTCTACTCATTACTGTTCGTTGGTCCCATACCATCCCAAAAACTCAGTCATTTATAAAAAAATCTTCTTGTTTCCATATTTATTTACTAGCCTAAAATCAATATTTCACTATAAGTCATCTCAGACCATATCGTTTGTTTATTTCTATAAGTTAGCTATGCCTAAAATTACCAATAAGCATGATTAAAATAAACCTTATAATAGGAAAATTACTTTCCTCACTTTAAAATGTTATAATTTAAAAATGTTAAACTTGACTTTGCTTTCAAACATTTTGTATTAAACATATTTAACTAAATAAATTTATAAACACTTCTTTGAACACTCTTATTAATATTGTTATTGTAATTAATGGTGACCATACCAATTAGGGAAATACAATTATTCAAAACATTACTACCGGAAAGTTGAAAATAATGAAGAAATTTTATTTCACAGTTGTGCGTGTCTTAGTTTATATTTAGTTCCTATTTTCATGGAGATAAATTTGATCTCCCTAAATTGAATGTAAACCTATATATTTCTGATTTGGTGATTAATTGAAGAGAGCGGCACTGCTTGAGCAGTCTCTAGGTATATCTTTCTCACCTGTGAGCTGCGAGTTTCAGTGTCTAAGTTTCATTCTAATTTATCTTTCCATTTTTTAACATGGTAACAAAGCCTTGGTGGTTGAGTTGGGTCTACGGTGAGTTGTGGTGGTCGAGAGCCCTTGTTGCTAAGATTGGAGAGCATGTAAGCCTTGGTGGATGGTACAACTTTTTTTGTGACAAGGCACTGATATTTTGAGTAAGCCAAATCAGCACGACCTCGATAACGAGAATTCATATTGATCAGTGTTGGCCATACATAGTGAAAGAATGTTGACTAGTGCTGGTGAACAATGTTACTCCCGCATTGATGTCTAGAAAATTATGAAAATTTTGGTCAGTACGACCTATAGCAAGGTGGACTAGCGTTGTTGTTTTATGCATGTTAGAGGCAACTTGAGACCAAATGTACTTATGTTGGTAGTCCTATCCATCATTTTATTGGAGAATCTAGAGTTAGATCCATAGATGTACTGTTGGAGGATTTGGAATTCGATCCATAGATCAACCATTGGAGGATATGGAGCTCGACCTATAGATCGACCGTTGGAGGATCTGGAGTTCGATCTGTAGATCGAGTGTTGGAGGGTCTGGAGTTCGCTCTATAGATTGACTGTTGGAGGATCTAGATTTCGATCTGTACATCGATTGTTGGAGGATCTGGAGTTAGATTTGTAGATCGACTGGTGGAGGATCTGGTATTGGATCCGTAGATCATTTGCTGGATTACTGGATTTTCATATTGAACCAATCGATTTATTATTGGAGTCATGGTTCTATCATAATGAATAATCACATTGCAGAGACATACCTTAATGAGGATGTTGGAGGCCTTTTGGAGGCTTGTTTTGAGGGGTGTTGGAGGGGTTGTTGGAGGGGTTGTTGGAGGGATGTTGGAGGTTTGTGGGTGTGCTACTTGGCGGATGACCGAAATTAACTCTACATCACTAGAAAAATTAAACCAAAGTTGGAGGGTTGAGGGGATGTTTGGTTGTTGGTTGGAAGGTGGGGTGATGGGGCCCCATCAAGGTTGGTCGAAGGATCAAGGATCAAGGATCAAGGCCGAAGGTCAAGGATCAAGGCCAAAGGCCAAAGGCCTAAGGAAAAAGGATCAAGTCCGAAGGTCGAAGGTCGACAAAGGAAAAAAGAAGGTCGAAGGTCGATGGGCTGATGGGCTGAAGGGTCATGTGCAATTTAGGTCATGTGACCTTTGGGTCATGTTCAAGTGTTGTCAAGTGCAATGAATTTCACATGACCCTTCGGAAAAAAGCTTGATGGGTCAAATTACACCAACTAGAATTTCAATTTGTAGACATCACTCTAGGGTTCTAGTGAGTGGACAATTGCAAATGGGGATGAAGAAAAATTGGCCGCAGCCAATGGTGCCATAGCCACATTAGTTCAAGATTAGGAAAAGAGGGAAAATAAAGCAAAGGTGTTGTTGAAGATGTTGGTAAAAGACAACATAATCCATCATACCTAAGAATGAAAAACCACTAGTGACATTTGGGTCACACTCAAGGATGTGTATGAAACAAAAATACAAATCATCTGTTGTTTCTGAAGAGTAAGATTCTCTCCATTAGAATGGAGGAGAATGAATCTGTTTTTACATTCATATCACTGATTAAACAATTGAGAGACAAGTTAGGCGACATATGGGAGAAAGTGTCCATCACAGATCTCATCACGATTACCTTAATTGGCATTACAGAGGATTATCAAATATTCATTACAGGGCTTGTGGCGAGGGATAAATCTCCCACCTTTGAAGAGTTAATAGGTATTTGGATGCAGAAAGAAGAGAGGTGTATGAATCTGAAGCCTTAGAATACAGATCTAACATTGGTGGCAAAGAAAAATTTCTTCAAAGGGAAACCCAGAGGAGGACATAAAAGTGGTGGTCCATCCCAGAAAAATCCATTTCAAGGTATGTCATCCATTAAAAATGATTAAGGAATTAAGTGTTTTTACTGTGGCAGAACTGGTCATATTGCTAGATATTGTTATAAAAAGAATATTGATGAAATGAGACATAGACACAAGAGGCATATAGGGCATTTTTCTAGCCAAGATCAAAATCGCGATCTTAAATTACTTGTGTCTAATGCTGCTCTTTCTGTTGAGACTGATGAGGTTGAATCTTGGTTTGTGGATTCTGGAGCATCCACTCATATAACAAGTAATAAGCACTGATATGAAAATTTTAAGGAGATCAACAATGGTGCTAACATCTACCTTGGAGATGACAGAGCATATCATATTAAAGGGTATGGAGATGTTCTTGTGATGTTCTTAATGGTAATATCACACACATCCAGAATGTCATGTATGTACCTGTTATTAAAAAAAATTGATCTTTGTCTCCATGATTGTAGATAAATTTTTAAATATATATTTTTTCAAAACTTACTGTGTTATAAAGGATTTGTTGGATCATCAGAAGTCGGTCGCATCAGGAGTATGAGTTGGAGGCATGTACAAGTTGAATGTTACAAGCATTCCACATCAAGATTTAACTTCAATGACTAGAGAATATTTGGCATCAAAGGTTTGGTCGCATCAACCTTCATGACTTATTCTTGCTGCAGAAACACGATATGGCTGATGGACTTCCTATTTTAAGAAATGAACATATTGATTGTGAAGGTTGTAAAATTGGAAAAATGCACAGGGATGAATTTCCATCTAGCTTAAATGGGAGAAAGAAATATATACTTGAGCTTGTACATACTAATATATGTGGACCTATGCAGACAAGGTCCTTAGGTGGAGCTTACTACTTGTTATTTATTGATGACTGCATAAGATATACATGGGTATAATTTCTTATAAGGAAAAGTCATGCTTTCGATTATTTTAAAGAATTTAGAAATATGGTTGAAAAGAAGACAAGGAAAGTCATCAAAATTATCCGCCTAGATCAAGTGGGAGAATGCAGGATTGGAAACTTCATCAAATATTACAGAGATCATGGAATAGCAAAATATTATACAGTACCTCACACTCCACAACATAATGGGGTTTTAGAGAAGAAGAACATAACTCTGCTGGAATGTGCACGTAGCGTGATAAAAGGTAAGAACCTATCCAATGGTTTTTGGGTAGAAGCAATTAGCACTGCAGTTTACCTAAAGAATAGAATTCCAACTAGGTATCTTGATCTCAAGACTCCATTTGAAGTTTTGTATGTGTTACACAGTAAAATGTCACTGTCACCTTGTCA
This sequence comes from Pinus taeda, assembly GCA_000404065.3. NCBI lineage: Eukaryota > Viridiplantae > Streptophyta > Pinopsida > Pinales > Pinaceae > Pinus > Pinus taeda. Next base: position 10,475 of record APFE030184717.1, read on the forward strand.
GTCTCCCTACTGTGTCATAAAATCACATTCACCTTGCTTATGCCCTCTAAAATGGCCAAAAAACCCTCTTTGCCTAAGTTTATTGAATCATCGCGTCTGTTTCTAAAATAACTGCGCTCACTGGTGGAGGATAATGTAACTGTTGCGCTACCAGCGCGGAAGCACACGTGTTTTCCGCGCTGGTCCAATTTCGCGGACAGCGCACCCTCTGCTTGTATCATTGCGCGCTGACCAGACCTCTTCTATAGTTGATTTGCGATGCCAGCGCGCCAGCTCAGTTTTGCACCCGCGCTGATCCTGTTTAGGCGAGTTTGTTCTAATAGCCAGCCTTCCAGATGACTCCAGACTTGGGTGTTAGCATTGTAAAGGTCGCCATCCTTTCTCTGACATGTCTGTTCGACTGATCATCCACTTATCTTGGGGGAAAGCTCATCCTTTAACTATTCATGGAGACCCCTTCTCCTTTATAAGCCTCCTCCATTTCCCATGAGCAGCTAGTTTGGAACATATAGACTTTGATTGAGGAATTCTTAGTGCATTAGTGCTGCTCTTTGTAGGCATTTGGTGTGTTGTGTGAGGATTGCTTTGAGCTTGAGGAAGGTCATGAGCTTGTTGCCTTGTATGTGAGAGAGAGACCTCTTTGACTTGGGAGATTTGCTTCAAAGGTGAATGCTTGGAAGATATGCTGGCTGGACCCTCTAGAGAAGGACTCAGCGTCAGGACTTCGGTTGTACCTTACTCTATTTTCTGATAATAAAGATAGATGACTATTCTAATGGTTCCATTTCCATTTGTCCTATGAATGACTGATGTATATTGTATCCTTCCTGACTGATACATAGTTGTTGTTAGTAGACTTTACGCTCTTGTTCGCTCTCTCTTTGCTTGTGCAGGTGTCCGTCTGCGAGGATAG
>APFE030184733.1:0-22885 GCA_000404065.3 Pinus taeda
CGAAGAATTGTTCATTTATGTAATGTAAAGGAGGTTGCCCCCTAGAAGAGGCTGAATTCTAAGGCGTTGATCTATCTTTTCTTGAGTTGGTTTCATAACAATCAATGATAAATTGCCCTTTGGTGCAACAAGTCTGCTCAGGTTTGATAATAATCATGAGAATATTCTTGATTATGAGTGTTGAGCTTTGGTAAGATTATTACATGAGACATTCAACAGAGTGATAGGCTTCTAGCTCATAGTCCCTTTGGAATCTTCAAAATTGGGTATAAACTTGATAATGTCTTTGTTTAAGTTGGTTCTCAATTATTTCTTTGTGATGGATTCTTTGTAAACCTCTGCAAAATGTCTAGATTGACAAAGTACTAAGTAGCATTATAGAATTCACATTGGAATCTGTCTAATCCTAGGGCTTACCATCATCATTGTTCATGTTTGAGAGGGTAGCAGCTAGCTTACCCAAAGTCAAAGACTAGTCACACAGTATTCTTTGCGCTTCATAAAGTTTGTGACACAACCCCAAGACAGGGTTGCATGGATGTTCCTCATTTAGTATCTGCAATTGAAAAATCTTTCGTAGGGAGAACTGAGAAGTATATTATTTCTCAGCCTACCCTTGGTTGATTTGGTAGTGGAGATTATCTTCAAGTCTTCTTTTGAATATAGGGCCCCTAAAAAATAAAAAATCCTTTTGTAGGCCTATCGCATGTTTTAAGCCAGTGGATGATGGCCCTGGAATTGTGTCCCTTTGGCACTTTGAATCTTGACAATATTCAGACGACCATTGAGTGTGGCCACCTTGACTTGAAGTGCTTCATTGAAAAGGATATTCTGGAGGCATTGTCTTATAGATTCCCTTATTCTTTGATAACATTTACATTTTATTTGGATGGAAGCAATTTTCCCTCCCATAGGCTCTAAGGAGAGAGGTACCTCACAAGTTATATAAAAATATTTTTGCCAACCCCAATCAGAACTTATTCTTTAAGGTCTTTGGACAAGTTAAACTTCAGGCATGCTTTTATGGCCCCTGAGGGTTGTAAAGTTTCTCAGGCCTGTGATAGTTAAAGTGAGTGAGAGAATAAGAAATATGTTTGTGGAAATGCAAATATTGCATGGCTATCCCAGAGAAGTTGATGCAAACACCAGGAGAACACATAAATGTGTGTTTCTCTTCACTGAGAGTTTCTCATACCACTAGGAGAAGACAACTAAGGTGTTTATATGTAACGAGGATTGCTGGAAACACTTTCATCAAAGACAACTTTATTCAAAGAATAAAACAAAAAATAAGCCCATGGTCAAGATACCAGTAGTTTTCCAAAGCCATCTGAGACTCCCTTACCTCCTGCATCCATACCTTGATGATCATCCACAAAGGAATGTGGTCCATGAAATGGCCAAGCAGTTATTGTTGCTGATAATCAGTACACACAAAATTGTATTCAGAAAGATAAATGACTATTGGAGTTCCATCAAGATCAGATCCATTTCATTGTGGAAGACTTCCAAAATTAACTTCCTAGGGCATTTTGACCATTCAGGGATTTCTGTCCAGACATAGTTGAATCAACACTGGAATCAACAGCAACCAAAGCAGAATTGTCAATAGAAATGTTGGATTCAAGGTTTGATTTAGCTATTATGGGCTCACAAACTCCCCATGGCATGAAGTTATGGAAATCAAGGCTAGCACGTGCCAGCCAGGTGACAGGACAGTCATTGCATCATATCCTAAGTATGTAAGAGCCAATATATTGGGTGATTTGTGGAGTAGAATTGTTCTGAGTTTTTCTGAGAGTACTGTATTGCAGCATTACATGTGTTTGAAGTGTTAATGAAAGCCTCAATGTGAAACATATTGTAGCCGCCTAAAATGTCAGTTATTTGTTACTGTTTGCATGGCATACAAAATGCTTGGAGAAATAATTTATCCATTATGGTTTGGCTTTATTCTTGTTTGCTTTTTATTGGGTTATTTGTCAAAGTTTTATGTCAGGAAAGGAGAGGAACAATTATGCTAGAGAGCTATTTTAATAAATGCAAAATAAGAGATCTAGAATTTGTTCAAGAAATGCATCTCTTGGAATCGAAATCATGGAACACTGTTTCCGTGCCATAAATTGCCAACATGCTTCACATATTTGAAGTAAAATCAAAAGGTGTATAAAACTTTAGGAGTTGAAGCCATAAAAAAATTTATGGTCATTTTGTTGAACTGTGTTTTAGCAATAAACGAGTCATTGATTGATATCTTTAAGATGAATTATTTGCTAAGAATTTGACCTAGCAGGTCTCATTAGTTCAACTAATTATGTGAGATTCATCATTTTAGTGCCTTATATAGGTCCTGGACTCTTTCAATCCGTAAATCCAGAAATATAAATGCCGCAAAATTGTCATAAAACAGTCTGTGATTGTTTCAGGTTCTCTAAACCAAAGCTATGATTATGTAACATAACTTTTATCCTTTTTGAAATCTCTAAACCTATAACAACACCCTTGCGACATGAATTGCTGAATTGCTAGTTGAAATGTACTACAAACTTAAAACTGTAGTTTTGATTTCTCCATGCACATGTGCATGGATTTAGATGCATGGACTATTTCAATCTTACCAACACTAGAAAACCCTTTTTCTAAATTCTTAGTCCTAGTATTGAATGTTTGGAAATGAAAAGTTCTAAGTTATGCTGACAGAAGCCAGACAAAATCATTAGCCAGAGAAATCGATGTTATCAGACCTAGATTATTTTTTGTGAAACCAGCCTGAACCAATCGGTTAGGGGTCTGTACTGGTTCTATTGAATGTTCCACACAGTAAATGGCTGGTTCCATACTGGAATTGGTGATAAATGTCAAAACTAACTGGTTCTGTACAGAACCGCCCAACTCCATTCTCTAAAAATCCATATCGCTGGTGATGGGGACGACTTAAATATTTAAAAAAAGAAATCAATAAAATATAAAAAGGTTGAACATGAAAACCTAACCAGAGGCCCACCCTAATCCTATTTAAAGAGCTCCCCACCTTCCATTTGACTCACAATTCATTGCAGAAATTTGGAAATTTTGAGTTGAGTATCTTGGGTTGATTTGGAGAGATGATTTGAAGAATTTGTTGGGCTGATTTGGAGAGTTTTAGAGCATCTTTGTTGATGTATTTTGGTTTCAGATATGGATTGTACTTGGTGCTATTTTGGTTATATGCACCCTTGCTTGCTACATACATGAGAAACTTTGCATATTTGTGTATTATGGCTTGGATTCATATGGATGCACATGAATTTGTAATTTTTCCAAAAGTTGAATATTTTATCTATTTTTTGGTTGACTGGTTTTGTGGCCCAGTTCTGTTTTCTTTTTTTATTTAGTTTTGATTTCTGTTGTCAGTTAGTTCAATGATTGTTTCGATTTTGATATCACTGAGAGGAATTAACTGGATATTTTAGAACTATTTGAAATGGGTGAAGAAAGTCTCCAAAATTTTGAAAAAAGCTAGAAAAACATGCCATTGTAAAAATACACCTCAAGTTGGGCAAAGTAAATTCCAGCAAGGATAAGAAGATGACATTATAATGTTTATAGCAAGGATGGGAAGATGATGTCATCATATTTATCAGGAAGGTGTAAAAATTTCTCATTTCCCACCCCGGTTTTTAGTTTCACCTTATTTCTCCCATATAGTTAAATGCCCTTTCCCATATCCATACATTCAACAACTGCAAAAAAAATAAAAATAAATAAATAAATAAATAAAATCAACAGGTACAAATAGCCATTTAACACATTTAAACATAGTGATTTTTGGTCAAGGTGACCCTGGAAAAAACCCCTACAACTCTTGGGGAAAACCAGTTCGAGAGCTCTTCTTTATTTCTGAAAATGCCTTTTTGACAGTGAGGAATATTCAGCAAAAATTCAACAAGCAAACTTTACAACTTATCTCGTTTTTCATTCCCTGGAAAACTGTTGTATGACTGTTATACGGACTGCTGTACGGACCTCGATTTCTGTGCAAAAAAAATCAGTTGTACTGCCCTCGATTTTTGTGAAAAAAATTCGTTGTACGGCCCTCGATTTCTGTGCAAAAAATCTGTTGTACAACCCTCGATTTTGTGCAGAAAATCTGTTGTACGTCCTCCTGAAAATCGTGCCCAAAAATCTTCCTTTTACAGTGTGCTCACTCAGCTGTACGGATTTGCTAAACTGCTACCTTGGAATGTGTGCCAAGCCGCTGTCTCCTTCTCCTCCCTGTCCAGAAATCTCCCTTGCTTTCTTGCTCTCCTTCTCTCAATCTGCTCATGAAAGAATGAATGACCTTTTCCTCCTTTTCCTCCTTTAATCCAACCCTAAGTGACTTTTGGGTGATCCCTAAATCTAATCGCTAAAATAGATTGAGATCTAGGGCTGAGATTAAATGCTCATTTAAATCTCACTTTCTATTTTTTAATTCACCCCACTTTAATAAAGAGCCACTTAGTCATTTATTTCCAAAGTCACTTTTCCTTTCTAATTTCACATTGACTTTATTAAAGTCACTTTAAAATTAGACTTTAGTAACTTTATCACTTAAAGTCACTTTTAAATTAGATTTGACTGCCTTTATAAAAATTATAAAGTCACTTTAAGAGAAAAATTAAATTCTTTTGGACACTTTTCCCTAAGCCAAAGATCAAAGCCTTAGGGAACCACCTGTCCTCTGGTACCAAATTTCAACACTCTCATCCCCGTGACTACTAATGAAGTTGGCACCTTTACTGCACCTTTGTTTACCCACAATTGTCAAATCAAGCATAAGTTGGCATCTCTTATCCTCGATAATGAGAGTCAAAAGAATCTTGTGGCACAAGACTTGGTTCAACACCTTGGCCTTCCCACGACTCCACACCCAAACCCATATCATCTCGAGTAGGTCCAAAAGGAAGGCCCTTGTCTTACTGTCTCCCAGCATTGTGCCATGACCTTTACTATTGGCCCATTCCGAGATACCATGGTATGTGATGTTTCTTGTTAAAATGTGCAACTAGCGTCGAATTCCACTTTGGACAGTGCATTTGATGGAGATAATTATTGCACTAAATTCCTCTTTTCGAGAGGACCAAAACTGAATTAAGGTTCACTGAAATTAGAAAAGGAGAAATATGTTTTTGAAGGGAAGTTCACACGTGTAATTTGTCAAGGTCGGCCACACCACCATGTAGGTTCATGAAGCCCAAGAGACATGTCTTTTGACCCACATGGATTCATGTAAATAAGAGAGACCTCAAACCTCATTTGGCATCATTTCAACTCAACATATCTTCTCTCTCATCTGATTGGGTTGTACAAGTTGCAGGCAGTGGTCTTTCTCTCACACGTGTGGATTTCAGGAGGCTCTTTTGACTACGTTTACTTTTATGTTTCAGTTGAAGTTTGACCAGCATTGACTGAGGCATTTTAAGGACTGTTTGACTTCGTTTTGACCAGGGATAGGTCTATCTAAGCAGGGCGCATTATCTAGCACAAAAACAGAGGCAAAAGGAGGCATTTGACCAGTGTTGACTGCAGATTTGCAAAATTGTTTTAACCACAAGATGACATCATCATTTGACTGGGCTTGCCCACAAATTTGTTAACAATTTTGAATTGACTTTGACTAGCAAGAGAGGCTGAGTTCCTCTCTCCTTTGACCGAGCTCAAGAGGAGAAGTTTGTGTACACCCTTATAGTATGTATACAATTAACGGTGACAAAGACATCGTTGACAGTATATATGACATGGCAGACACCCTAGATATGTATGTCATGGCAAACAATATGTATGATATGGCAGTCATCTTTATGATATGTGTGACATGGCAGACAGGATCCTCATATGGATATGACATATTACATGGCAGACATGATCCTCATATGGATATGACATATTATATTAATCGTATGGAAGACAAAGTGTTCGTATGATGAGAGACGTCATCTTTCATAATGGCATACTTACTATTCGCTTGGCATGGCAAACATGATACTCTTGTGTTGGAAGAATAGGCTACTCATAGAAAAGCTAGTATTTCTATAATTATCCCTTAGGTTGGATGCATGAATGCAACGACTAAGAGGAAGTTGTCCAGATTTCAAAAGATAAGCATTTTACATCTCTTTTATTGTCTTTTATCATCACTAATGTTTCTTGATGATGATGTAAAATTCTGAATGATGATGGTGATGATATGAACTCCTTAATGATAAATGATATGTACTCCTTGTTAATAAGTACTCCATGCTAACTATGGTTCTCCTTGTTAATAAGTACTCCTGGCTAACTATGGTTGATGTCATGAATAATGTGATTGGACTCTTTAATGGTGATTTGAACTCCTTGATTCTTACTCTTTGATGATGATAATCTGGATAATGATGAATTAGATGATATAGTTGATCTATATACTCTATTCCTTGGATTTCTTGATTATATAAATGATGTGGATCTCTTGATGCTAACATAATCTCTTAATGTTGATATGAACTCATAGATAATGATGATGTGGACTCGTGAATGATAATGATGTGAACTTGTGGATAATGATGATGTGGACTCGTGAATGATGATGATGTGGACTCATTGATGATGAACTCTTTGATTTTGTGGACTCCTTGATGTAAAGTTCTTGATAATGATATGAACAAAGTTAACTCCTTAATGATTTGGGTAAGGTCACTTTCCCAATATTTAGAGGGAGCAGTGATTGAAAATGCGGCTATTAATGATGTTTGTTGATATCAATATAAGACTTTCAAAGCCAAGATGGAAATCCTTGATACACTATTTCCTGCACTTAAAAGTCTAATGAGATGGAGAAGTTGTTGATCCCTGGTTTTCTTGATAAACACTTATCACATGCCTCTCACATGCCTCTAAGTCAAGCTATGTATGTGCCTCATATATTGGATAGTTTCTTGTTGAGATATCATTGTGATGCTACTATTTACGGTCAGAAATTCACTGTCGAAATATAAGATTCCATGGATATTCTAACACTGACTTGGTTGGCAGTGTGATGAGTAAAAGGAGTACATCTCGTGCTATATTTCTTGATTTTGTTGCTCTGGGAGCACTATTGAAGTTGAATGCATGGCTTATTATGAAGCTAGTTGGTTGTTGAAACTCTTCAGTGAGCTATTTGAGCACGTGCTCGAAACAATTGTTGTATATTGTAGAGTGGGATTTGCTTTTTAAAGAATCTCGTGTTCCACGATCATCCCAATCATATAGGCGTTAGGCACCACTTTATTTGGGATATGGTACAAAAGAAGCAATCAAGCTCCAACATTACAGGATGGATGTACAGATTATTGACATCCTCATAAAGCCCTCTTGATATGTTCAATTTTATCTTCCTTCAAGGAAAGGCAGGGAGTCGTGGACAGACCCTACAAAGAGGGCCCCAATTGAACATTGAGCTCTGGGAGCTCCTGGGGGCCTAGGCTACTTCTTGATGCTATGTACGACCATAGGGTGAGTGGTTCACCTTCCCCTGTGATACTCCATGATGATATATGAGAGCATAGGGTGAGTGGTTCACCTTCTCCTATGGCATGTGAGCAAGATGAGTGGTTCACCTTCTTTTACGGACACCCCAGTGTGAGATGCATATAGGCATCTGTCGGTTGTCACATGTGGACATGTTAGTGGGATGTGGTTCATCCTTTCCCCACTTGTAGGATGCTCATTCCCTACGATCAATAGTTTACATGTCAGTGGGACGTGGTTCATCCTCTCCCCACGTGTAGGTTCCTTCCTACGATTGTTGGTTGTCATGCGTGTAGGATGTGGTTCATCCTTTTCCTACTCTCAGTGAATTTGCATAGGATGTGGTTTATCCTTTCCCTATGATGGTTGTGATATGTGACTGTAGGATGTGGTTCATCCTTTCCCTACGTATGGTTGTGAGCAAGATGTGATTTATTCTTTCCCTCTTATTGCTCCATTATCATCCTATCCATGTAGTCTGGGACACATGGGAAGTACCTCTCATCTAGCCAATGAGTTGGGAAGAGTGGATAGGGACCATAGCATTGTGTATTGTCGTACTCCCTAGGTCTAGGATGCATGATGTTTAAAAACTTGATCACTTGGGATCAAGTCTGATTGGGGTTCAACCCCTGGTTATGTGAACTGACTTTTGTCAGAGGAGAGTGGCAAGGTCTTGTGACTCACTCTCGATCAATTATTCTTCATTATCTATATCAGTGTTCAGCAGAGATGAAACAGGATACAGAGATGGTTCATGGCAATAGGATGGCATGATAATGAATGGATTGACAAGTGGAATTCTCCCTAGTTGAGAGGGATTGTTAAAATTGGCAACTAGGGCCAAATTCCACTTTGAGAAAGTCTTTTGAAGAAGATAATTATGGCATTGAATTCCTCTTTTCGAGAGGACAAAAAATGATTGAAAGATAACTAAATTTAGATAAGGAAAAATATGTATTTGTTCAAAAGAAATTTGATAAGGCATGACCTTATCAAGGCGGGAAAATTGAAAATTTGAAATTTAAATTTGCCTCCACAAGTGTGAAGGTCAACGTCACCTCCATAAGGACAAATCGTCATGTCTATTTGTACATATATGTGTCCTCCAACCTCATTTGGATACACATCCTATGAGCATCGCATATTTGAAATAGTGCAGCGGATATGAGGCTAGGGTTAGGAGGCAACTAGCAGGAGTTTGTGGTAAAGGTGGTCTCCCTCTTAGGTGTGGATGTCTTGCAGAGAGAGGTCGTAGATGTCTGGGCTTGGAACAATCAGCAAGGAGGTTCCTTAGGGTTGATTCAAGATGGTTTAAGGCAGCAGACATCTGGCCAGATCAGGACGCAAGAGCTGAGGTGAGTTAAGTGCATTTGTGGGCTTGTTTTATGGATCATTATTTTTGTTCAGTGGGCCACATGATAGTAGCACGTTTAAGCACTGTTGTGAGCGCCGAGAGACCTAGTTTAGGGGTGTTTTCCCTCAACCTACAACAAGTCGCGGATATACATAGGTAGCAGAGGCTTAACCAAGGTGTTTTTCACGTCCTATGAAGGCTGCATATAGTGTTGTAGCTTATTTGTCTATTGTTGGGTGACCTATGAAGGTTCCAAGACCTACAATAGTGCAGGGAGGCAGTGTTGAAGGGCAATAAGTATAATTGTGTCTTAAAGAAGGATTAGGGTCCCCTAACTAAAGCTCAGTGCTTTGCTCAAAACCCTTGAGCAGTAGCAGCATATGTCACCAGCTTCAAAAGACATCCTTTGACTACTTTAGAATTGCAACTCTGTCCACACCATCCATTTATCTAAAGACAGAGATTGGCAAGTCAATTTTGACTTTGAATTAATATTTTTTCTCTCTCTGTGTTGAACATTTGATTCAAATAATAAGAAGAATTGATCAAGGGTTTTTCCCTAGCTTGAGCCATATTCTTGTGTCTTGGCTTGTCTTCCGCATTTATCGTTGATGTTCTTTCTTCAGTCACTTTGTCAATGATTTATGTGATTACTAATGGAAGTGAAATAGATTGATAAATGGGCTAATATGGATCATTGAAGTAACCATCCTAAGCAAAGAACATGTTTAGTTAAAATTAACACAAGCTCAATGACAAATCTAGCTATCATGCATAAAATATGACTTTGGACTTGAATTTGGAGGAGCATGAAGTATTGGACTATGTGCAGGGAAAAGTGGTGGAACCTCCTTCAAATGTACATGTCGTTGTGAAAACGAAGCATAGAAAAGGTGAGGTCAAAGCTAAGAAAATTTTGATTGACTCCATTCAAAAGAATTTGGTTGCCTATATTTCTGACTTGGGAACTTCTAAGGAAATATATGATGAGTTGGTTGGAATGTTCAAAGCGAACAATGCTAATCAAATTCTCTTTCTCAAGAACAAGTTGAAGGATATCAAGATGGATAAAGAGGAGTCTATACAATCCTATTTCGTGAGAATAACTCAAATTGGAGAAGTTACCGCTGACAGGGAACTCACTCTCATTGCTCTTGGAGGTCTTTCAAGACCATGGCATGTATTGGCTAGATGCACTCAAGAGGAGACAAGAATGATGGAAAAAGATAAATCCAACATTGGAAATGAACCTACCGCTTTCTCTGCACTTGCAAAGAGGAAGAATGATGTTGGTCCAAGGAAATATGGTCAAGGATCTAGGAAGGGATTCACAGGAAGAGGCAAAGGAAGATGCTACAATTGTAATAGGTTTGACCACTATGCTAGAGAGTGCCCTCACATGAAAAATCCTCCAAGGGATGATGACATAAACAACAACAATTACGAGAGCAATGGCAATTAAAGGATCAATGGGTTCGACAACAAAGGAAAAATGAATGCTCCTGTTGCTCGAAATGGAAATTGGTCACCCTCCCAAAAGGACAAGAAGTGTCAGGTGTGATCAAAGTAATGTTGTAAAAAATAAGATGTTTTTTATCTTATTTCTACTCTATCTATTGCCTCTCCTTCGGATACTTTGGATCATTGGTTAATTAATAGTGGAGCCTTAAGGAACTTCACTGGACATAAGGAGGCCCTCACAAATTTGATTGAGAAGAAAACTAATCTAAAGATGTACTTGGAGATAATGCCACTTACCCCGTGAAAGGGATAGGCACTGTCACTCTTCACTTGAATTATGGTCAAACCATACATCTTCAAGAAATATTGTATGTACCCGATTTGAAGAGGAACTTGGTGTCTATTTCTGCGACAAAGGCTTCAAGGTAGCATTCATTGATGGAAGGGTACGTATTTGGTATAGAAACCCTAAACATGCATTTTCTCTTAGATTTAGGGTTGATGGTCTCTATCAAGTTGGCGAAAGTCCTTTGGGAGCTTTGGCAAGTGACACTTCTCTTCAATGTGAATAATGGCACCAGAGATTTGCCCACTTACATTACAAAGCCTTACCTGGGGTAAGGAAGATGGTCACAGGGATGCTCGAATTCAATATGAACCGTGAAGGAGTCTGTCAGGGATGTGCAGCTGGGAAATATACAAAAGGACTATTCCCTTTTAGTGAAATCAAGACAACTGATTTTCTTCAATTGGTCCATTCTTACCTATTTGGTGCCTTGCTCGTAACCTCATTGGGAGGATACATATATTATGCAATATTTGTGGATGACTTCTCACGCAAAACATGGATCTATTTCTTGAAGAGGAAGGATGAAGTGTTCAAATGGTTATGTTCTTTCAAAGCATTGGTGGAGAATCAAACAGTGAAGAAGATCAAGATGTTGAGGACTTTTTGCACACTTTTTGTCAAAGTTCCAAGGAAACAAATGTACCAATTTTTTCAAAAGAATTGGATCATCAATCAGTTGTTTATTGAGTCATTGTAAACCTATTCTACAAATATATGATGTATATGATGCGAGTAAGATCGTGTGTATATATAACAACCTAGGTAAGCCAAAGGAGGTTTTTCATCTCACTGATTCATTTTTGTTTTTAAACACGGATAGTCGACAGAGTTTTTCCCTCCAAACTCACCCCAAAGCTAGGGTGGAATTATTTGTCAAAGTCTGCGGTGAGTTCTAGTGTTTTAGTGGAGTCTTATTTAAAAGTAATTTGGGAATAATTTAAGTTAATTGACTAAATTCTTGTATTACAAATCACTTGGTCTATTAGAGCATATTATGTCGCAGAATCAGGTATGTAATTTGAGGGTATATACTGAATTGGTGTTCCTCCTTTGAGAGTTGAATTGTAAAAATATTATGTAAAAAATATTTAGTGCATGGTCCCTCATACTTAGACACCATGGCTAAAATATTAGAGGGTGGAAAAAATTATTAATCCCCTCTCAAGTGTTAAATAGTTAAATTTTTACACAAAAGTAAATTAAAATCCTAAGCCTGAAATTTAATTAATTAGAGTCAAAATTAAATGTCTAGAGAAATTAAATTCTCCAAGTGGAAAAATCCCCCCACCAAGGGAATATTGGAAATTTCAAGAAAAATTGGACCCTTGGACATTGGTGGTTAAGTCAAAGTCAATTTTTTAGGAAATTAACTCAAAATAATTAATTGAGCTAATAAAAAAAGGGTTATATGAGAAATTCGAAAATTCCTCAAAAACAATTATTTCAATGACAAAGATTAAAAGTTGATCAAGGATTTATCGACAGCCAAGATTATTTTGACGAGGATCAAGTCAACTACCCATTATTTTTCCACTTGGAAGATTTATTTATATATAGAGAGTCATTTGTGTGTCAAAGCCATCTAATGTTTGGCTGACAAAATTCTACAAAAAAACTGATGTAATGCTTCTGCCCCACTGCGAACATTTTTTGAATCATAATAAAGACTTTCGGGTGCAAATCATGGTGTTTATTGTCCACTGATTTGTGGTATGTGCTGGATACGGGCTTTCCTATATTGTGCTTAAACTTTTTAAAGTTTGTTTATTCATTAAATGGTGATAAGGACATTCTATTAGACCCAAAATCTTTTTTAAGTGATGGTGATGGTGATGGTGATAAGAACATTCTATTTTAGGTTATATATTTTCTTGAGGAAAATATATAGTGTTGCAAGTTCCCCAGTCCTTGGGCTCCAAGTTCACAAACTATGGGCATAAGCTGACCTTGTTTGGACTTCAAATATTTGTTGTGGTTTATCTAACTTTGCTAAGGTTGTAACTTGCATCTATTTTCCAAAGTATTATTAGCTATTTATCAGATAAAAACTCCATAAAAATCTATTTCTCAAAATTTCTTTTAAAAAACATTGCATATTTGTAAATTTTGAAAATAAATTTGTAAATTATTTTTTTGTAATTGGGATTTCGGGTATTTTTTATCTCCATTTTTTGCAGGTGAAATCAAGTGAAAGAGTTGGAATAGAGCTAGATCTAGGCCCTTGAGAATAAGATCTAGTCTCCAAAAAATTCGCAAGTCTGGCCATTGAAGAAATTGAGTAAAATTTCATATATGAAGCAAATTAATTTTTCTAAAGCGAGGGTTTCAAGTTTTAGCCCTCTCGGGCCCAGATCTAGCCCCTCCAAGGCCAATGTCTCCCAATCCTAGCACTGCATCACATTTTTGGGCCCTTCCAGGGCTGGTCGTACCATCCAAGCCTCTCGGCCTTCCTTCCTTGTCTCGATGCTAAGGGTTCAAGGCCATTTTTGGCCTAATTGTGGCCTTAGAAGGCCTCGTCCCCTCTCCTTTACCCTAGACGATAACCTTTTAGGGTTGGCGTGGGCTTTTCAAGCCCCCTCTCTGCCTCGGCCTCCCTTTTTCCTACCTCAGCCTCCTCCTTTGCCCTTCACTCTCGCTTTTAGCCTCTCTTTGCCCCCCTTTTCAACCCTCCTTCAGCGTTAAACCCTTAGAGGGCTTTCTCCCTCTAGCATCAGGCCTTTTTGGCCTTTTCTCGCCTCTTTTACATCTTCCTGGGCTTTCTAGGCCCTCTCTTGCCTAACCGCTAGCCCTACTGGGCTTAGTGTTGCCCTTTCTTGGCCCTAATTTGACCCTTGCATATCTCTGAAATATTTTTGGGACTAAAGCTTGGTGTGTTTTACAGAAAATACGGCCCTAAGTTAGTGTTTTCAAGTGGCAAAATCATTGGAGAAATTTTGACTAGTTTTGGGCCCAAAGGTTTGCTCTCTAAACCTTCATTTTATCTCTATTTTGCTACAGTTGTAATATATTCTTCATAACAATGATATAAGTGCCCTACAATCACAACTAAGTGATCTAAAAATTCTAAAAATTTCATAATAAAATTCTCCTAAAATTTTGGCCACTTGGGCATTGAGTATCTAACCTAGATCTAGTTTTTAACTTGTTGGAATATCTCTGCATAACTGTGAAATCAGATCTAATGTTTTCTTAATATTGCATCCTGAAAGGTTAAAAAATCAAAATTTTCAGTTTGGCAAGCTTACTTTAAGTTTTGGGCATAATTTGGCACTTGTTGTAGCATAAATAGCTCACTGATTATCCATTTTACTCATTGTTGTAACAAGTCATTTCAGATCTGATATATGTTGGGCATAACTCATTGATTGTCCATTTTACTCACTACTGGAACAAGTCATTTCAGATCTGATTTATGTTGGGCATAACTTCTTAAGAGGGTTGAGAACTCATAATTTCATATTGGCTAACTTTTTCTAACACTTAGCAATTATTGGGCACAACTTGGCACACATCCTCACATTGATAGCTCATTAATTTCCTTGTTGTCATAAGTGCTTTCAGATCTGAGATAGCATCAAATAATTCCTCATAAGTGGTTTTTATTGTTTCATGCTCTCAGTAGTTCATTTTGGAGAAGATTTGATGCTTAAACATTGGAATCTAACATTTACTTGTGTTGTGTTAGCTATAAGAATTGTTAAAACTTTGCACTAAGACACTCACACATCTAAGCTCTAATCTTCTAATCTTGTTGATGACTTCAAATTATTTTGGGCATTTGAAGTCTAATTGGCATTGTGGCATTAGCATAAGATCATTATCGGAATATCTTGAGTAATTGTGATTGGCACCTCATGTTGATAATCACTGAGTAATTAATAAGTGGATGATTGCCCTAAGTTCCTTCAATTGTTATCATTGATTAAGTATCTTGTGGATTGATTAAGTACTTGAAGCTAATCTAAACCTAAGAATTTCACTCATCATCACTGCATAAAGCATTATAGTCTTAGTCTTGCACCTAATAACACACCTCCAAGCATATGCTTGGTTGATAGACTCCTAGGCCAACCTTCTCTCACCTAGCTTAAGGGATTCGACACCTTTCTAGTGGTTAACACAGTCGTCAGAGCCATAGTCTCTGCAGCGCTAAAGCATTGGGTGGTTGGAACGCGGGGGGAGGTATTATTAATCAAGCTTGCTTCCTGTTGACTTTCATCCCACGACGTACTCTAAAGACTGATCTCAAAACAGTAAAGAGAAAGGTTCCACTTTGGTTAGGCATATAATCTAAAAATAACCAAGATCTTTGCATTACACCTAGTTTGTAGTACTTGCATATCATATAGGTTAGTCAATCATTTAAGCAGCAATTCTCCATCCGGATACTTGGTCTTACTTTGTAATAAGCAAGAATTGTGACTCCATTAGGGTCTGGTCTCATTTCTAAATTTAATCAAATCTTTAAGTCTTGCTAAATTTTACCAAGTAGTTTTAAGCCACTCATTCGTGTCTCCCGGGTTTGTTGGTTGCCAACTTGCCTTCCATCATCTCATTTCCGTAGGGACTACCCCCCATAGTCTACTATTAGGAGACAGCTAGAACGGAAGTGGGCGGGGATCAGAGTGACAAGCCCCACCATGAGCCATTGTTGTGGTTGTCGTGGTGTCTATGCAATCTAAGCGACAATAGGACCAATAATGGAACATAATATAAATCAAATGAATTTAATGACTTTTGGAGAGAGGTTAGCATTAAGAAGGAGACAATTGTTCCATACACTCCTAATCATAATGGTGTCGTTGAAAAGAAGAATCATACAATCATGGAAGCCTCTCGTGCCATGATCTATGATCAAGGTCTACTGAAATTCTTATGAGGAGAAGCTACCAACATTGTCGTATATGTTCAAAATAGGATCTTGCATCAAGCTTTGGGTTTCAAGAGACCCGAGGAAGTTTTCACTAGTAAAAAACCTGATGTTTCTCATTTTAGAATCTTTGGTTGTCTGGTATACTTTCATGTGCCTAAAGAGAAAAAGAATAAGTTGGAAGCTTCTAGGTAGAAAGGTATATTCGTTGGTTAGAGTGAAAATTCAAAGGCATATAGAATCTATGCACCTAGTTAAAGAGATGTGGAAGTAAGTCGAGATGTCACCGTTGATGAAGACATTGCCCTCGGAAAAGCCAAAGATCTACCCATCTCAAAGTAGAACAATGAGGTTGCTGCTAAATCACAAGAAGAACATCCAATGGATGAGCCTATGCCTGATGTTGATGGCCCGATGGATCCTAGTGATCCCTCCACCTCAAGGAAAAGACCACTATCGCTCAAAGATACTCTCAAAGATGCTGAAAGACATACTGTTCCAAGAGGGACATTTCACAAAAGTAAGAAGCCTAACAGGTATTAAGGGTACTTGGCTACCATGAGTACCATTATTCAAGTTGAACCTTGCACGTTCGAAGAAGTCGTGAAGCACCAAGTATGGAAAGATGCGATGAGTGAGGAATATGAATCAATCATGAAGAATGATGTATGGGACGTGGTGCCTATACATAAGGACAAGTTTAAATGTGGTCACCTCAAAATGGTTTTACAAAATTAAACATGGAGCTAATGGAAGTGCTGAAAAATATAAGGTCAGGTTCGTAGCTCGTGGCTTCTCTCAAAAGGAAAGAGTGGACTATAATGAAATATTTGCACCAGTTGCTCAATACACCCTTATCCGATCTAATTGCTATCGTTGTCAATCAAGGATGGAGCCTACAACAAATGGACGTCAAGACTGCTTTCTTGCATGGCTCACTTAAGCTAGAAGTCTACTTGGAACAACCTCAGGGGTTTGAAGTACAAGATCGAAGGACACATGTATGCAGATTGAAGAAAGCCCTCTATGGGTTGAAGCAAGCCCCTAGGGCTTAGTATGAGAGAATTGATCGCTATCTTATGAAGCTGGGATTTACAAGGAGTTATGTTGATCCAAACCTATACTTCAAGGTTAAAAAGGACATGCCTCTTATTTTGTTCCTTTATGTTGATGATCTCTTTTCTGATAGGTACAGACCCTCTCATTTATCAATGTAAGAGAAAGTTGACTTCTGAATTCGAGATGAAGAACCTGGGACTGATGCATTACTTCCTAGGCCTGGAGGTCTGGTAAAAGCCAGCAAGATTTTGCTTTCTAAAGGAAAATACATTGTGAAACTGTTAGAAAGATGTGGGATGGTGGAATGCAAGTTTGTGACTAGTCTGATGGAACTAAACTTCAAGAAGTTATGTGGAAGATCTACTGGCCCCGAATTGGGAAACCTTGCTAAATATAGACAACTTGTGGGGTCCCCGATGTTCTTGGTAAACTCCCGACCTAACATATGCTTCGTTGTAAATACTTTGAGTCAATTTATGGTTGAGCCTAATCACATACATTGGGTTGTTGCTAAGAATATCTTAAGATATCTTCGTGGCACTATTAACTATGGAATCTAGATTGCCGGGAATTTAAGACTACATGGATATTTTGATGTTGACTAGGCTAGCAGTGCAGTGGATTGAAAGAGCATGTCAGGATATTGCTTCTCTTTGGAACCTGCTTCAATTTCTTGGATAAGGAGGAAGCAAAAATCGATTGCTTTAAGCATCGCCAAGGCTGAATATATTGTTGCTAGTATGGCTTGTTGTGAAGCTATTTGGTTGAGGAAGCTCTTTAGTGAGCTATTTGAGCACCTGTTGGATACCGTTGTGATCTATTGTGATAATCAAAGTGGGATTCACTTTTCAGAGAATCTCGTATTCCATGACCGCTCCAAGCATATTGATATTAGGTACCACTTTATCTAAGATATGGTACAACGGGGAGCAATAAGGCTCTGAAACATCAAGACGGATGAATAGGTTGCTGACATCCTGACAAAGCCTCTTGGTAAGGTCAAGTTCATTGCCTTCAGAGAGAGGTTGGGAATCATGGAAGGACCATCCCTAAGGGTCCCACTTGAGTTGGACATTGAGCTCTAGGAGCTCCTGGGGACCTGAGATAATTCTTGGAGCTATGTGCGACCATAGGGTGAGTATTTCACCTTCCCCTATAGGTATGTTGTGTATAGGGTGAGTGGTTCACCTTCCCCTGTGATACCCCATGATGACATATGAGAGCATAAGGTGAGTGGTTCACCTTCCCCTGTGATACCCCATGATGACATATGAGAGCATAGGGGGAGTGGTTCACCTTTCCCTATCGCCGATGATATATGCATAGGTTGAGTGGTTCACCTTCTCTTATGGCATATGAGCAGGAGAGTGGTTCACCTTCTCCTACGAATGCCCCAACATACATCCTACTCATGTAGTCCAAGACTCTTGGGAAGTACCTCTCATCTAACCAATGAATTGGGAAAAGAGGATAGGGCCAATAGCACTATAGATGGATGCATCGTGTACTGTCATACTCCCTATGTCTAGGATGCATGATATTCAATAACTTGATCGCTTAGGATCAAGTCAGATTAGGGTTCTACCCTGGGTTATGTGGACTGACTTTTGTCAGTGGAGAGCGGCAAGGTCTTGTGACTCGCTCTCGATTAATTCTTCTTATTATTTATATCAATCTTCAGCAGAGATGAGACGAGATGTAGAGACAGTACATGATGATCCGGATGCCATGATGATGGATATTGGAAAGTGGAATTCTCCCTAGTTGAGAAGGAGTATTAAAATGTGCAACTGGGACCAAATTCCACTTTGGACAGTTCATTTGATGGAGATAATTATTGCATTGAATTCCTCTTTTCGAGAGGACCAAAATTGACCTAAGGTTCACTGAAATCGAACAAGGAGAAATATGTTTTTTGAAGGGAAGCCCACACGTGTAATGTGTCAAGGTCGGTAACACCATCATGGAGACTCATGAAACCAAAAAGCCATGTCTTTTGACCCACATGGATTCATATAAATAAGAGAGACCTCAAACCTCAATTGGCGTCATCTCAACTCAGCGTATCCTCTCTCTCCTCATTTGATTGGGTCATACAAGTTGCAGGCAGTTGTCTTTCTCTCACATGTGTGGATTTCAAGAGGCTCTTTTGACTGCATTGACTTTCATGTTTCAGCTGAAGTTTGATCAACGTTGACCGAGTCATTTTTAGGACTATTTGATTGTGTTTTGACCAAGGATAGGTTTTTCCAAGCAGGGCACATTATATAGCATAGAAACTGAGGCAAAAGGAGGTGTTTGAGCAGCGTTGGCCGCAGAGTCGCAGGACTATTTTAACCACAGGATGACATCATCATTTGACTAGGTTTGATAGTAGATTTGTTCACTGTTTTGGTCTGACTTTGACAAGCAAGAGAGGTCGAGTTCCTCTCTTCTTTGACCGAGCTCAAGAGGGGAAGTTTGATTGTTGACTATTGACGGGTTAGGGCTAATTTCATTGTTGTTGACTGAGAGCAGAATTGCAAATTTGAATGGTTTGTTTTGGACAGTGATTTGGAAAGTCAATTTTGAATTTGACTCTATATTATTGTACTCTCTCTCTTTGTTGAACATTTGATATTTATAATAAGAAAAATTGATCAAGGGTTTTCCCCATCTTGGGGTTTTTCCATGGCTTGAGCCAAATTCTTGTCTTCTCTTGTCTCGACTTGTTTTCTACATTGTTTATGTTCTATCTACAATTACTGTCAATGTGATTAATGGTTTATGTGATTGCTATTGGAAATTAAGTGGGATTATCCATGGGCTAATAAAAGGACATTGAAGTAATTATTGCAAGCATAGAACATACCGTTGTTATCTAAAATTAACATTTCTCCTCTCGATTGTGTCGATTTGTTACTAGACATTCCATACCAACAAGCCCGACATGATGTTTAACATGCTAAAGATCACCAACACCACTTGCAACACAAGGGTTGCACCTATGTGTTCACATCCTCGGCTCTCATATCAACCCAATCTCCTACTAGCAAAGCTCCCATTAAGAAAGTCAATTTAAACCAATGTGCTTCTTTTTGTTTGGTTCGCCATGTCAAGTTAGACAACCTCACCAACCCGATACCTCCTATCATGGCTCCTCTACTCCTAGAATTTGCAAGTGTCTTCACCCAACCCAATAGTGTTGCCTCCAACAGACCCTATTAAACACAAAATCGATCTTATTCTAGGTGCTTCCTTACCCAGTGTCCCATCCTATCACCTCGTTCCTCAAGAGGCAGCCGAGATAGTACGCTAAATTGAACAACTGTTGACATCCGACCATATTCATCCTTCATCCTCGCCATGTGCATATCTCCAACTTTCTACCGAGCCATTAATAAAGCCACTATTAAAAACTGCTACCCCCCGCAAATTAAGAATTTGTTGGACAACTTACAAGGGGTTTGTTTCTTCACAAAGATGGATTTGACCACAAGTTATCAACAAGTTCACATGCATGAAGTTGACACATGGAAGACCGCTTTCAAAACAAAGTTTGGACTATTTGAATGGTTGGCCATGCCATTTGGGCTTACCAATGCACCGACCATGTTTATGAGATTCATTAATGATGTTTTCAGTCCAACATGGGCAAGTTCGTGGTCATTTACCTTGACGATATTTTGGTATTCAGTAAATCTTGGAAGACCATCTTCAGGATGTCTACGACATACTTGAGTTACTACAAGCACATAAACTTCAGGTCAAAGAGAAGAAACCTTATTTTGGACAAACATCAATTCAATATTTGGGATTTATTATTGACACGACAGGGGTTTGACTAGATCTCTCTCGGGTAAACGCTTTGGCACAATGGCTAGCGCCTTTAATGCACACGACCTCAAGAGTTTCATGGGAGGTATTAATATCTGCAGAAAACTTGTGACTCATTTCTCCCAGCAACCCCACCCTTTAAACCAGTTGTCTAATCAAGCAAAGTTTATTTGGGATGTCGAGTTTGAGCGATAGTTTGCTCAACTCAAGAATGCTTTATGCTTTGGCCCTGTTCTCCATTTGAAAGACATGAATCAACCATTTGAGAAGGAAATTGATGCCTCTTAATTCGCCATTGTGGTTGTTCTTAAACAGGGAGGCCACTCCATGGCATCTCATTCCGAGACACTTGCGGAAGCTAAGCTTATGTGCAACATGTATGATAAGGAATTCTACAGCGTAGTGCAAGCATTGAAGCAGTGGCGCCATTACATCCTTGGCAAAGAGACCATCCTCCATGCAGATCATCACCCACTAATGTTCATTAACTCTCAGTGCAAGATTCAAAAGCAACACCATCTAAAGTGGATTTCTTATATTAAACAATTCCATCCCATGACTAAATATAAGGGGGCAACTAATAAAATAGTTCATTTGTTAAAATGGTTCATTTTCTTAGGTCCTGCACATTCTAGAGGTGTGTTATGCTACATATGATGCCTAGAAAGATATGCAATAGATCCAGTATTTGGTGAGATATGGGAAGCTTTATAGCAGCCTACAATAATAAATCGAACTCCCTTTCTTGATTATACCACTTCATGATGGATGGTTATCTAAACTTAACTAGCTTTGTGTGCCACAATCTGATGATTGTCTCCTTCTTATCGGTGAAATACGCACCTCTTCATGTGGCCGGCATTTTGGCATTCTTCAATCTCCAATGCCACTTCTACTAGCCTGGCTTACCCAAGCAAGTGGAAAAATGCATTGGAGCATGTTCACTCTATTCACAAAGCAAGCCATCAAACCGTAAGCATGGTCTGTATTAGCTTTACCAATACCCTCCCATCCTTGGAAATCCATTTCCATGGACTTTTTGAGTGGCTTCCTACAACTTTCCGCAAACATGATGCTATTTAGCTAATGGTCTATCATTTTTCCATGATGGCTATCTTTCTTCCCTGTCAAAAGACTCTACCTTTGCTACTCAGATCGTGGATCTCTTCTTCCAACATATTTGGCCACACTTTGGTTTGCCGAGTAGGATTATTTTTTATCAGGACTCTCGTTTTCTCAATACTTTTTCATGTACTCTTTGGTCTTTCCTGGTTCCCAACTTTGTTTCTCCACAGCACTTCACCCACAAATGGATGGACAAACTGAAGTTGTCAATCATACTTTGGTTCACTCCCTTCTCAGTTATTTTGCCAGAAACAAATAGTGGGATCCCTATTAGCACATTATTCAGCATAGTTACAATATGGCCATGCGCTCCTCTATTGGTTTCTTGCCTTTTGAGGTTTGTTGGGTTTTAGCCAAGTGCGCCCTTTGAGATGTCACTGACTATCACCCATTTTGGGTCTGCCCATCAACTAAAGGAACAAAAATCAACTCAGCATTCTACACACTCCATATCTCAACACCAGACTCAAGTAATCGTTGCCTTGCGGGTAGCCCAGGGTCCCGCCAAACAAAGACATGACAAGCGGTGAACGCCCTTGTCTTTTCAACCAGGAGATCATGTGTGGCTCTTGTTGGACAAGCAATGCTTCAAGGGCCAACACCATAAGTTGTTCCCTCCGTGATATGGCCCATATATTGTTCTAGAATGCATTGGAGAAAATGCATCTCACTTGGCCTTGCCTTCCCAACTCAGCATCCACAATGTGCTTAATGTTAACAATCTAAAGCTCTTTGAACCTGTTAACAATCTAAAGCTCTTTGAACCATCTCTCCTTGAGGAATCCATAACAGTTCAACATCCGTGGATAATATTCCTGATTTTCAGCCTCCATTTCTCAAGGATACAATTCTTGAATCCAAGAAAAGGACTACACACCAACAGTCGTACTTATCATCTCTTGTCGATCAGAAGGGACACACACCAATGCAAGGAAAATGAATGATTGCAGAAGCATTGAAGCACACTTTCCCTCATTTGGTGGAGGAAGTGGGGACACTTCCCACTCTAAACAAGGAGGAATTGGGAAACCAAAAAAGGCACATGAAAACAAGAAAAGAAGGAAACATCTAAAACTAGTAAAGGAAACATCTCAATGTATTTGCTTTATCTAATAAGGTAGTTGATTTTTATGCAATATATTTTGTAATTAAATTAATAAGGAGAATGTTTGATTTTCTTATAAAATGTTCATCTATCCCTCGTAATAAAACTGTGGTGTTGTTTTCCAGAACTTCTATGTTATTCTCTTCTTTTGAATTTACATTGTTATAAATGTCATTTTCTAGAAAATTTTAAGATCTGCGTGTAAATCAGATGTAAAAAGATGTTGATATAAAA
>APFE030184740.1:0-10701 GCA_000404065.3 Pinus taeda
CCGGGCTGGCAGGGACTATAGTAATCAGTTTGTGTCGGTGGCTATTAGTCTGACACGAAAACCAAGAATTTATTTGAACTTAGACCAAAGTTTCTTCGCATGCCATACAATATTTTATATTTTCTTTAGCTTTTAACCAATCAGAAGGATTTTCATCTTATTTGGCCTCCAAACGAGGTAGGGAGGCTTAAAAGTTAGGAAAAAGTTAGGAAACAATGGGCTAATTAAAGCAATTGGAACGCTTGATCAAGTAATGCTATGTTAGCATTAGCATTAATCGGTAAACATTTAATGTTAAGAAAATGTATGGCTTATGGGGTATTTTGTTTGATGGTTTGCCGCTGTTGGCAGCTGTTCTTCATGTGCTGTACGTGTCTTGATGAAGTGTTGTACGTGTCTGCAGGTGCTGTCTCCTATGGGCGTCCTCCATTCCTTCTTATATCACCACACCGCAACTTCATTTCTTGTCTTGGTGGCGAATGCACAGGAGATCGGCCTCCCCACAGCATCGACTCAGTTTTCCTCTTCTTGGCGGTGAATGCACAGGAGATCGGCGTCCAGGTAAATGAGCTTGCTGTATAGTTCAAACTGCATGATTCTGCCTTGCTGAGTTTTCCAACCAGCTGACTCTGGTAACATTATTTTTCTTCTCCCTGGGCCGTCTTATGTTTGATCTTGCATCTTTTTCTGCATTGAATCACACATTTAGTTGTCAGTGATTCACTGCAAGCTTATGTTTTCCATCTCTTCTAAATATTATAATCATATTCCTATGTATATGAATATATTGAATATAATAATATAAATAGGCACGAGGCATGCAATTATTTCTATACAATAACATGTTATATTGTCATTCTCATGCCTATATGACATGCTTTTTCAGGTACGTTTTTAGAACTCCTGGAACCATATATTTTAAAGGACATGCTTGGCTGTCTACCTCCTGAGGTAATATAAAGATATTATTACGAATTAGTCAATACTTTTAGTATCTTCATGGTAATTGTAACTGGCTCTTCTCATGCAGAAGTTACTAATTATTTCAATTTGTTTGAACAGGTGACAGTAACCACAACAGTAAAGCCAGAGACGTTTGCGTGCAAGACGAAGTTACCTGGTATCTGAATATGCTCGATTTGCAAAAAGCATCCTGCCTTCTCCACGCCCGAATTCAACTGTTCAGGTAAATCCAACCAGTTCCACTGCAATTGCAACAATTCAAGCTTAGAACAGTAAATTTGAGTTATGAATTTTCCATATTTCAAACCGTTTTTTCAAATGTCAAGTCGGTTTAAACTACAAAAATTAAAATTTGACTATTTTTTATCAAATAATTCATTCAAAAATAACTAATTTTATGTATTTACCTGGGTGGAAGTTAATAACAGATACCGCTGCCAGTAAAGTTTGCCCGGCCAGCAGAGTTTAGTCGGCAGAGTTACAGGACACCGCTGCCCACAAAGAACCAGATCATGCTCATTATTATCCCTGTAAAAACAGGGCATGCTCAAGAATGGCGGAATCTGTTAGTGAAGTGCTGAAAATTAGCAGGAAAACATGCTCAAGAATCTAATATTTTATTCTTTTAAACAGGGCATGCTCAAGAATGGCGGAAAATTAGCAGGAAAACATGTTTATTCTACCATTAAAACAACAAAACCCTTAGCTTTCATTTATTTGTAAATTTACACCATACCCATTTCTCCCAAATTGACTGGTTAGCATGTCTATGGCCATACCTGCAGAATTTTAGCTCTGAAAAACGTGTAGTTAATACCTTATCTGCAAAACAGAAGAATTCCATTTAGAAGATTCAAGTATTGTAATTTGTGGGCATGTTATAGATATCATTTATTTGTAAATTTACACCACACCCATTTCTCCCAAATTGACTGGTTAGCGTGTCTATGGCCATACCTGCAGAATTTTAGCTCTGAACCCAATCTTTACAAGAGGAACACGCAGAATAATATAACAGCTTACATGCAAATGAAAACGTGGAGGCAGGAGGTAGTGTGGGATGCCAGACTGTTTGGTATACACCTGAGATGGCCGCCGCTGGTTCAAGGTCTTCATATAGACCACGAGCAGAAGATCAATTATCTTGATTAATACAAAATTTCAAGAACAGATCTGTCTTCCATGACAATGAAACCCCGCTGGTAGTTCTGCCATCGTCTGTCTTATAAGCCACCCACCGGCGACTCTCTTTTTACCCTGGATTGCATTAATTCAGAAAATTTAACAAACAAAAAGACAATAACATAATTGGCCAGCATTGCCAGGACAAACAATGGGGAAAATTAAATCTGAGGTTGGGAATTTTACCTGCAGCACACAGACACAGAAAAAACTAAGATGTAACTGCAAAAGATCTGCCCATGGCGGTGGCCGCTTCGTCTTCCATCCATTTTGGGGGAAGTAATAATTGCAGTCTCGATAAGGCATTGCTCCATTAGATAGGTTTTTATAGTCGGGAGCTAGCTGGTAATGGACATTGGAGCCAACAGTTAATGGACGTCGCTGACAGCCAAGCTAATCAGCGAACCTTCGTTCCACCGCCCGCTACAAAATGATTTATTTATGCCAGAATAAGGCATTTGGTATGCATGCAGGTTTGTGTTGAGCATGAGAGATACGTGGCCTAAACATGTGTTTCTTTTCGATCTTGTTGATGCTAACCCCATCTTGTAAGTTGAATATCCACTCGCTCTCTCGCTAGGGCTGCAAGCATGTAAAATATAAAACACTAATGCAAATCCAATTAAATCCATCCTCAATATTTAACACGTGTAACTCTAAAATTACCAATACACAAACACATATATGTGTTGATTGAAAAATTCCGGTAATTAATTGTATGAGGAAATGCTTGTCCCGACATATTGTGCCATCTTAGGTCGTGGAAAAGAAATGATCCTTAAAAGCCAGAGCCACATAGTGGCATTACTTGTTACGATTACAAAATATGTTAGCACCCGTTCGTGGAGGAGGGAATTGAATAAGCCACTACAGTGAACACGGGAATTTAATGCCATAAAAGTGCGAAAGCGAGGCATGAGCCTGCTGGGTGCTCTTCATGGGAATCCCAAGATCGTGGAATGTTCATGGCCATAATCAGAAACAACTAGTTAGCCAGTAAAACGTGAAAACATTTAACAAGGCCTTTCTTTCGCAACATAATTATTCTAAGACAATTGATTCATGCAAGACACTAGAAACTCGCTTCCAATCTCTTAAACCTGCCTCGTCTCATTTCTTAAATATTCCAAGAACAAAAAAAGGATTTCATCAGTACGCTCCACGAAATCCAGTTTATCTTAAACAAAACAATTAATAATGCAACGAGATAATGTAAAAAATAATTCGTATATTATCTTTGGAAAGTTACAGTTTTCATGATACAACAGCAGCATAGCTCTTGGCACTATATCCAGGAAGCTATAAGAGAAAACAGCTGATACAAAACCACAGACAGGCTTGTAGAAAAGTATATTATCTTTGGAAAGTTACAGTTTTCATGATACAACAGCAGCATAGCTCTTGGCACTATATCCAGGAAGCTATAAGAGAAAACAGCTGATACAAAACCACAGACAGAAAAATGTCCTTACAAGCCTGTCTGTGGAACACTCATTAATCTTTGTATCTAAAATGATTTCTCTATAGGGCTTCTCAAAACATATACACTTTTGGCTGCAAGTGACACTTTCCCTGGGAAAAAACAGCAAGCCCAAATATCACAAGTAGCAAAACATTGCTGAAGCCCTTTGAACATCTATTGCCCCCTTTGCCAGTATTAATGTATTTTCTTGAATGTTCTGAGTTAAGAAACATTTGTCTACTTCTCAGTCCCCATCTTATTTTAATGTATAGCAGGGTCCCTAAAGTGGAAATTGGTATTCACCTCATGAAGCAATTACTGATTTGATTCGGTGTACAACTGTGAGCCGATACAGGCACTCGTTACCCTCCAATCTAAACAACAAATACAGTGCTCTTGTTAGCCACAAGATCTTATTACGAGGCTACACATTCAATACTTGATTTTACATGCCAATCAAACGGCAATAAAAGGAAAAAATAATCTACAGTCTACAAAATGTGGCACACTGATGAGAACGTTGGGTGCCAGAGCTGTATTCTATAAAACCACGAGTCTCCAAAATGACATGTATACAGGTTACTTTTTCAAATTGTTACGTGAAAGAATTCGCTTGCCAAAAGGACTAATGCGCAAAGTTGGTAAATGTGGCCGAATTGCATCAACCAATGTAGAATGAAGAGAACCCTGCAAGCAGCCTCTTATGTCACTAGTCATGGCTATGCCCACAGTCAGTCTTTCCACTCAAAATGACAGGCCCTATGAGCAACTACAACAGCTAATTAGGATAGAGTAAACGGATAGTCAACCTTCGCAATAGCAGCAAAATAGTCATAGTGTGAGCTCAGGCTGAACTAGACAAACAACGAATTAGAACTAAGAGAAGATTGAACTACTCATATTGCAACTAGAATCGGGAAGAGTCAAAGCTTACTGTTCTTGTCCTCGTAAACCAAAATCACAGTGGGTAACTATGCTTCGCGAACAGGCGTACCGACGGAGGAGCCAGCAACCGCCACGTTTCGCTCATGCTTTTACGGGCAGATAGGCTGCGGGCTGCGGCAGGGACTAGCTGCCCCGCAGCCCATCTTGTTATGCATGTAATTTAATTTCTCTTATCAATCCATAATAAATGATAATCAATAATAAATGATAGAGTTATGGACATTGATGTTTTGTATTTATATTTGGATTAATGTCATGGAGATTTATTTTTTTAAATAAAATTTTAAAATGAAGTTTAATTATATTTATAAAAAAGAATGAAATAATTAATAGAGACTATTAATTTAGTTATTTTTTATCGTAAATTATTTAATATAATAATAATACTAAAAGATTTTAGTTTTAGTGGTTTGGTAAATAATTTGTTTTTGTAGGGATGTAGGTTAAAGTTTTTGGAAACATGTTGTAACTGTTTTTTCTTACATTTATGAAGTAATTGTATATAATGTAGTAATATTACGAATATTTTGTTGTTGTTCATCCTTATGAAAACTACCAAGACAATGGAAATGGCATTGATTTACTAATTTTATATAGGGAAATCTTTAATGGTTGTCATTTTTATCTAGAACAATATATGAAAGTATATGAATTAATTATTTTTTTTATAAATGAGTGAATACTTAAAAATACTAAAAAAATATATTTTTTAATATTTAAATATGTTTCATTCAGAAAGAACTTCAGCTAATTTAACTCTAGTTATAGCACCAGAATGCCAGCCTTGTCCGCATTGAACGGCACATTCCATGTTTGCACCAATCTAAACTACCAAGTTCAAGTGCAAAAGATCAGGCGTAGAAAGGAGTGAGAGAGAATGAGGATGAAGAAGAGTGTTTAGTTGTAATGACTAATAGACATTTTAATCCATTTTTACTTTACATGCAAAACACATTGTAGATATCCCACTACAACACATAGGGGGGTTTTAAGATAATATTTAAGACAATTTTTTGGTAAATTGTATTAACTTGAGACCATAAAAAAATTGTTTATTGTCTTAAGTATTGTCTTTAAGAAGATATCTCAAATCATTGTATTAAAAATTTGTCTTTATAAAGGCAATATATAACACAAGCATTATTGTCTCTTAGGAGACAATTCATTTTTTTTTCTCCAAAGAAAATAGTTGGGATTAAAGAAATATTGTCTTTATAGAGACAATATGTCTTTAATCATAGTTATTGTCTCTCTAGATACAATAAAAAATTATATTTAAAGACAATACAATATCACTTTTGTCTCTTTACAAAGACTATAAAACAATGAATCCACATAAATATCTCATCATTGAAATAAATCAATATAAAAAGTATTTTATTAAAAATAAACTACAATATCATTGATTAATTCATATTAGGGTAGAGTGGAATCGAACCACCAACCTCTTGCTTATAAGACATGTGATCTCCCACTGAGCTAGCACCATTAAAGAATTACATGAGAAATTATGAAAGTCCCTGAAATTGTATTATAGGAATTGATTTTAAATAAAATTCTCGACAGATAATGGCACAATATTTGTAATTATATAATCATGGAACCCTTATTTTTAACTTAATAAAAAATAACTCAATGGAGTTAGCATAGCTTATTGAATCCATTCAATGTATTACTACAATAAATATAACAACAATGAGAAAGGTTAACAAGAAAATATAGAAAATTTGCATACCATTTTCTCATTATTTGAAAGCATGTTCCACGAATCATTCACCATTGTAACAATTTCACAGTATGTCTCTACACTGTAACATAGCAGAATGCTCGACATAAAATAATTTGTAACTATTTTTTGACAGACACAGAACATTGAGATCTATATTAGATACCCTTTCTCTCCTCTACTTCACGACCTACACCTCTAGCCTAAGGGAATCACAACTTGTCTTTCTCATTAGCTCTGGAGCCATTGCATATTTTTGAATAGTGGAATCATTGGATACTTCTTAACAGTGCTCTCTATAAGAACATGGTATAAATCACCATGGATTTTCTTTTAGCTTCCCACCACAGTCACCAAAAGGTCGTTATCAAGTCAATCATCTCTGATTGATTGCTCCTATCACAATTTGCTCAACATATGCACCTGGATTCACTAGAGGGAAAACCAAATAGAAACCAATATTAAAAATAGTTTCTGGAGAAAACATATGACCTGCAACAAGAATATAGAAACAAAATATATTGAATTTGCAACAATGTTGGAGATTTGTGGAGATCTTCCTCAAATTTCATAATCTCACCTCCAAACACTTGAGCAGGATCAACCATGTTTCTGCTTTGGATCAACTAGAATTTTGTATGTGATGCAATTATCCATAGAACTTCGTATGTGATGCAATTATCCATAAACTCAATAGAAGGACGAGGAGAAAGTAATGGACCTATACATATGTACATTTTCTAAGAAGCATAAGAAAAAATAACATTCAAATTACACTTTTTAAATAGATTTTCAAAGTAGCAAAGAAGTTGAGAAATAATTGTAGTTCTCACTATTAATTATTAAAATATGAATACCAAGGGGAGGAGAAATTTGTCCGATGCTCCAAAGTAGTGAACTTGATCAAAGTGGTAGAGAATATCTATGAATGTTTGAGAAGCACAAACAAGTAGTTTATAATTGGGCTAGGCATTTTCAAAGCTATTGTTATTTACTTCCATATTCTCCCTTTAATAATCTATAGATCATTCATTTCCTTCTATGCAACAGCTCAACAAAATATCAACACTTTTAAACTTTTAGAAAATACCAAACTAGTTATTCTCTTCTAGCACCCCTTAGTTCTTATGTTACCTATAATTTGAAGCTCAACATAATACCAACACATTTATTTTTTAGAAAATACAAAACCAATTATTCTCTTCTAGTGCCCCTTAAGTTCTGATGTTACTTATAATCAGAACCCATTCAATGGAATTCTATTGCCCACATAAAGTGGCAAAAATACTAGACCCTAGTAGGAAAATTGTAAATCCATTGTGAGGAACAATGCAAATTTGAATTATTGAATCCTTCATTCTAATAGAAACAATGTTATTACCTAAACATATGAAAGCTATAAACATTTTTGCTAGAGGATGGGGTCATGCACTTTAATATGACCTGTAACATGGATGTCACTAATAAATTTATAAGTCATAAAAACATATATGCTAATATACAACTATTTCTCCATAAACCTCAAGGCTCAAAATGAAGGTAGTTTTCATCCATGTCATTCACGCTTTACAACACTACATGATAGAAGATCATGGATTTAAGAGAAAGACATGTCTAAATGGAAGCATTAGGAAAATAACATTTACTGACCAACAATCATATATAAAAACAACATGATGGGATTTGTCACTAAAGAAAACAAGAAATAAATGCAAACAACGTATTGACTAAGAAAAGAATACCTTAACTCAAATGACTTCATCTTGAACAAAGACACTTGACCACCAGATGTAGACATTAGATATGCATTATTATTTGAAAAAGATATGCAAGGAACAACTTCTTCTGAGCTTCTGTCATTGGTGTCATTTTTCACAAGTAACCCATCAGGAGGTTGCCACAATTGTGTTTGAGAATTTATTATATCCTATCAAATAAATTCCAAACATTACTCAAGTTACTCAACTTAAATGCATGGTGAGAACGACATGTAATTACTACAAATGAAATTTTGAAAAAAAATTCCATGTAAAAAATGACCTTTCCATATGGATTCCCATCATTGTGTTTCCAATTCGCATGAGATGGACCCTTATTTGATCCCATATAACGTAGTCATCAATTCTCTCTACAAAAAGGTA
Organism: Pinus taeda; assembly: GCA_000404065.3. Lineage (NCBI taxonomy): Eukaryota > Viridiplantae > Streptophyta > Pinopsida > Pinales > Pinaceae > Pinus > Pinus taeda. Next base: position 8,420 of record APFE030184740.1, read on the forward strand.
TGTCAAAAATTTCTCTTAAGCCTTTTACTTGCATCTTGGCCTTTGGATTATTGCCTAATGTGGTTACTTACACAACTCTGATAATTCCCAATCAACTTATGATTGACTTGCCCTTCACCCTCCTCAAACACTCTAAATTCCATTGCAAACCAAATGTTGTGACATACACTACATGGAGAGTAAATAAGCCTTTATAAGAAAAACCATGGGGTTTTTTCGACAAAGCATGTCAAGGTGTATTGATCTCTTTCATGAATACTCAACACTAATTATACTTAAGGTATGTAAAGGGAGGAACATTCATGCAGAACTATATGCACTTTGGATAGTGTTGAGAACAACATATGGGAGAGAATAAAATCTATGTTCTAGCATATTTAAAGCTTATTATCGAGTGGGAAAATCAACATTTAACATTGAAATTTTAGAACTAATTCCAATTATGAATATAATTCAAGAGGTGATAAATAATAATATTGATCCTTCCATTTACACATATTTACTGAGAATTCAACAATCAAGTGGATCACTTATCAAAAGACACATTACTTTTGCAATATGGTAGTTCTATTGAACCAAATTTCAAGGGAGGCACTCTCCTCTTATCTATAGAATCAATTTTATATTAATTAAGTGCTTAATTGGGTTATTGTCATCTCAAAATACAAGGTTAATGGATGTAATGAAGACATGTATAGGTCCAATAACTCTATGTTTAATATATATATATATATATATATATGTATATTATATATGTTATTATGTATATATGTATATTATGTAATGTATATGTATATATTAATTATTATATGTATATATCTTTGTATATCTATATATATATATTACTTATATACTACATATATAGATACTATATGATATATATTACATATATACATAATACATATATATATATATTATATATATATATTATATATATATACATTACTTACATATACACTATACATTATAAATATACCTATACAGTTAACATTTACAGTATATATATATTATACATATTTAATATATAATATATACATATAATATATATATTATATATATATATATTTATAAAGGAATCGATGATGTAAATGATACATGAAAAATTGTATTGATTTTAGCAGAGAGGAAACATATTATTGGGGTACTATGAACTATTTATTTTAGAGTTGTTTATGGAAAATCTATGCATACTTTATTTGAAACTCTGAAATATCAATATAAAGGGTTTTTTGTTTGGAAAATCAGTCTTGATAGATGAAGGTAATTTAAACTTTGAGCATTTGCAAAAACTCTTTGACTTGATTCAATTGAGGTTTTTATCCAAGTCTTCAACATTTTGAAATATCCAAATAGTCTAGCCTTTAACAAGCCTACTACCAATGAGGCCTTAATTGTAGGTTTTAAACCCGTACAAAAATTACCTGCATACGAACTCTAAAACATAGAAAATAAACAATGCGAGAGCATAACACATAAAACACATATACACAGAGATTTTCCCCTGGATCCCAAAACCGAGACTACCAGCTTGATTTTTCATTATGTTCCTTTCAATGTTACAGTACACATTTATACATGTTGAAGCATCCAATACCATGGACCGAAAAACCATCGCGTCCAAAACCATGGAGCAAAAACCATCGCGTCCAAAACCATGTGTGAAAATCATGCACAAAAACATAGGTAGGTCTGCCCAACCTAACATAGGGTCCAAAACCAAAATTTTCCGGGGCGCTTCCCTGCACCCCATAGAGTGGGGTTACCTACACCCCTCAAACCCCCTATGACTCCCCCCGCTACGCAATCAGTGCAAACAAAGGGGGGGCTCCGTCCCCCTTCTAACCCCCTGGTTAACTACGTGGGCTAGTCGTGGAAGGAATATAACACAACCCAACATTCTCCCACTTATTGTTTTCTTTCCACAAGGGGCCACAAGAGAGCTTATTCATTTATCTAGCCCTCCAACACCCATTGTTTCTCTACACCAAGAGAAGTTCTCAGAGCTCACAAATTTTGTCAATGCATCTGCAGTATTCTTCAAAGTGTCCACCTTTACCAGCAACACCTTTTTGTCTTCTATCATATCCCTCACAAAGTGATACTGAACATCAATGTGCTTTGTCTTTGAATGATAAGCGGGTTCTTTGCCAAGAAAATTGCACTTTGGCTGTCACAGTCTATCCTTATAGCTCCATGTACTAACCCCATACTTGAACACAATCTCTGCAACCAAACTGCTTCCTTGTATGCATGAGTAGCTACCATGTATTTTGCCTCTATAG
>APFE030184740.1:10979-21841 GCA_000404065.3 Pinus taeda
AGCTTCCTCTTTGCTCGATCTCTTTTAATTTCCATGCCCAAAATATAGTTTGCAGCACCGAGATCTTTCATATCGAATTTGGAGGACAATTGGGTCTTCAAATCCTGGATAATTTCTTGTCATTTCCAACCAACAACATATCATCCACATACAAGACCAGATAAATAACACGGTCACCAATTAATTTAAAATACACACAATGATCTGCTTTGCTTCTGGTGAAGCCAAGTCCCCATATAAATATATCAAATTTCTGATACCACATCCTTGGTGACTGTTTTAACCCATACAAATACTTCTTTAACTTGCATACCAGTTCTTTCTTACCCTTCACCACAAAGCCTCCAGGTTGCTTCATGTAGATCTCCTCTTCCAGATCCCGATGAAGAAATGTTGTCTTCACATCCATCTATTCTACCTCAAAATAAAAAGCAGCAAAAACAAATAAAAGTAATCTAATAGAATTTACCTTGGCAACAGGAGAAAAAATATCACCAAAACCAATTCCTGGCACTTGCGAATAACCTTTTGCTACCAACCGAGCTTTGTATTTCTCCACCTTTCCTTCTACATTTGTCTTCTTCTTGAACACCCATTTGCTACCAATGGGTTTCCTTCCATCTGACAACTCCACCAGATCCCAAGCCTCATTTTTGTGCAAAGATGCCATTTCATCAACCATGGCCTCTTTCCGGAGTTTTCCATCCTCTGAATCTACTGCTTCCTTCACAGTTCTAGGATCATCATCAGTAATAGATAAAGCAAAATTTGAACAGAAAGCAGATGGAATATACATTTCTGGCTGCCTTCTTGCTCGAACTGATCTTCTCACACCCGGAGTTTGTGGCTCTTCATGTTCTAATTTGTCCTTTGTTGTAGAGTCTAATTCTTCCTCCTTTAGCACAAACTCTATCTTCTCAGGTTCCTTTGGTTGGACTTCATGTTTAATAACATCTTTCACCTTTATGAACACCACATCTTAGCTGCACACAACCTTCCTTATTACTGGGTTCCAAAACTTATAACCCTCTAAACCATCTTTATAGCTAATAAAGATGCACTTTTCAAATTTACTATCCAAATACCCTCAGATGTGAAAGAGAGGGTTTCTTACCAGTCCATACCTCTTGTGGAGTTTTATCCTCGAACGCTAATGAAGGTGATCTATTGACCAGGTAACATGCTGTCTCCACCACCTCTGCCTAGAATTCCTATCCTAACCTGACACCACTGAGCATGCTTCTTGCCCTTTCCATCAATGTCTTGTTCATTCTTTCTACAACTCCATTTTGTTGAGGTGTATATGGAGTAGTCTTCTGTCGTGCTATACCACACTTCTTACAGAATTCTTCAAATTCCTTACTACAAAACTCTCCACCATTATCTGTCCTTAGCAGCTTTATCTTCTTCTTTGTCTAGTTTTCCACCAGAGCCTTAGATTCTCTAAACCTGTTAAAGACTTCTGATTTCTTCTTAAGGAAATATATCCATGTATTCCTTAAGAAATCATCTATAAATTGTACATAGTACATAGACTTAGCCAATGATGGAACCTTCACAGGTCCAAACACATCACTATGCACAAGCTCTAATATATGTTTTGCCCTGTTACCACCAGAGGGGAAACTCACCTGATTCTGCTTCTTATATACACAACTTTCAAAAAATCAAAATCCAAAGGGCTATTACTCATACCTTCTACCATAACTTTACCATGAAGTATTCAAAGGCCTTCTCTCCAATATGTCCAAGCCTTTGATGCCACAACATGATCTTCTCTCCACAGACCACTAGATTTTCTGCTCCACTTTCAGGAAACACGGATCTATTGCACCCATTAATAACCGTGCTACCTTGCAGCTTGTACAGAGTTCCAATCTGAACTCCCCGCATCAATACCAGTGCTCCCCGAACCATATTGCAGGTATCCTTCTCGAACACTATTTTTACACTTGCATCATCCAGCTTGCTTACAGAAATTAGATTTCTGGCTAATGCAGGAATATGCAGAACACCGTGAAGTGTTCTAACCCTTCCACATTGCAACTTCAACTTTACTTTTCTGCAACTAACAATTCTAGCCTTCCTATCATCCCCTAAGAAGACATCAACACCATCTTATTTCTCATACTCACAGAACCATTCTCTATGGGGAGTGAAGTGAAAGGATGCACCTGAGTTAATCAACCATGCCTCGTGATCTACATGTGTACTTGAAGAAGCCAAGTACAAACCCACACCTTCATTTGAGGTGGTTTTCACCTCTGTAGAAGGAGCATCATCAGATCCCTTTCCTTTATCAGGAGCTTTTGATTTACAGTCCATTTTGTAGTGCCCTTCCTTTCTTCATTTCCAGCACACCACCTTTATAGGTTTTCCTAGAGATTTAGATCTCCCACTTGATGTCTTATTTTTGTTTCTGTTCTGGGACCGTCCTCGTACAAACAAGGCATCACCATTCTAGCTCTCCATATTTTTCCATCTCATCTCATCTGTCAGCAAGGATGAGACTATTTCATCAAACTGCAAGGTAGTTGCATTGCTACCTATTGCAATAACCAGACTATCCCACGAATCTAGTAGAGAACACAACAAACTGATGCACTTATCTTCATCTAAAATTTTAATATTAATAGATGCTAACTGACTTACCACAGTATTAAATGCGTTCAGATGCTTTGTCACTGAATCTCCATCTTTCATCCTCAGGTTATACAGCCTTTTCCACAGGAATAGTTTATTCACCAGAGACTTAGATTGGTACAAAGTCCCTAACTTGTCCCACAAAGCCTTTTTCGTAGCTTCCGCTGATACATTCAACAATACTGAATCTGAGACACACAATCGTATTGTGGTCTTTGCCTTCCAGTCCAACTTCTTCCATTCTTCATCAGACACTCTCATTGGTTTAGTACCCCGATCTACCACGATCCACTGATATTTATCCACCAACAGATCCTCCATCTTGAGTTTCCACAACTTAAAACTCTAACCATTAAATTTCTCAATCTCTATCTTTCCATTGCTCGTCATCTTCTTTCACCACCAGAATCGATCTCGTAGATCTCCCGCTAAACAGGGTCTACCACAGGCCCGAGCGAGACCCCTCAACAACAAAGGTGTCCCCTTGAAGCTAAAACAACTCTAATACGAAATGTAGGTTTTAACCCCGTACAGAAATTACATGCATACAAATTCTAAAACATAGAAAATAAACAATGCGAGAGCATAACACATAAAACCCATATACACAGAGATTTTCCCTGGATCCCAAAACCAGGACTACTAACTTGATTTTTCATTATGTTCCTTTCAATGTTACATATTTATACAAGCCAAAGCATCCAATACTATGGACCGAAAACCATCGCGTCCAAAACCATGTGCAAAAATCATGCATAAAACCATAGGTAGGTTCGCCCAACCTAACATAGGGTCCAAAACCAAAATTTTCTAGGGTGTTACCCCAAACCCCATAGAGTGGGGTTACCTACACCCCTAAAACCCCCTGTGACTCCCCCCGCTAAGCAATTGGTGCAACCAAGGGGGGCTCCGCCCCCTTCTAACCCCCTCTTAACTATGTGGGCTAGTCGTGGAAATAATATAATACAACCCAACGTTAATCAAGTCTTGGTTGATGTTTTTCCCTAAACTTTATCATAAGCATAACCAAGAAGGATGAATACATGAAACCATGTCTCTCTTTTTACTATTTTAGCAAGTGGGGCAAGTGAAAATGGCCTCCATAAATCCTCTACCAATGAATAATCTCAAACTAGGTTTTAAGACCTCAATCAATATTTTAAGCCTCAATTGAAGGCTTAAAACCTTGATTGAGTGTATAAAACCATAATCAATGTTTAAAGTAAAATAGGACCTTGATACAGGGTTTATAAAATCCCCTAATCAAGGTAATTTATAAACCCTTGATCGAGGGTTCAAAAGTCAACAAACTTTTCTACTTTTGGAAGTTTTAATGTAGTTTCAATTTCCATGGGGTGAAATACCTTCATCTCTCCTGTGGAAGGTCACAAACTTAGTATCTAGAGATTGACCTCCAATTCCTCTCTCTAGTGATATATAATTCATTCAAAAATTCAAACCATAATTGGCAGTCTAACACACTTGACCTCATAGCAGGTCAAGTCAAGACATATTTGGTTTAACTTGCAGACCAGTGTCTACTAGACACTCTCCACTAGAATTCCAAAGTTTTCAATTTCAGCTTTTTTTCTTGTTTTTTTGAAGGTATTTTTGCATGGTGAGACCAACTCCAACAAGCGTATAGGGCACAACTACAACATATCTCTGTTATTTTTAGGGTAAATACATTTTAAAAGGAATAACAATATCATCTAGAGCACATTTTGTGATTTTGTTGAACGAATTTGAGGAGCTAGGGAAAAAGTTTGCACTTCTCAGCTTGATTTTCACCATCTAGCTATTAATGCATAGCTTTAAGAGTTGATTTTCAAATATTCAGGCTTCATCTTGTCACTACTATGGTAGCTAGAGAACACTTTCAGACCTGACTTTTCACCAGGAGGGACGACTATACACTTTAAGCATATTTTTAGAGTTGGTTTCTTCACAGCTAGTATAGAAATGGCATATATGAAAGCTCCTATTGAAAACCAAGATTTTCATTGCAAGGGAAACATTTTGTCAAGTTTCTGAGATTATTTTCTGATTTGAAATGAGTCATTTTCATATTTTATATTCTAAGGAAGAGAATATCCTTCAGTTGGCCCTTAATCCTGATATAGTTCAAAAATATCAACTGGTCCTCCATCATTTTTCAGATTTGAAATTTTTGAGATATGGAAAATCTGATTTATAGTCATCAGTTTTTTGTTATTGCTTGTTATCATGGTTCACAGAGAGAGAGAGAGAGAGAGAGAGAGAGAGAGAGAGAGAGAGAGAGAGAGAGAGAGTATGTTTCATATTTTGTACTTGCTCGGGCCTTTCTAGAAATAGATCTGGAAACTTTGTTTCAGACCTTGTGCAAAAATCCAAAACATGATAGGTGAAGATTAAATCTAAGATTTGATCTTTAATTTAGTAAACAAGTCAGAATTCTTAATTTTGACATCATTCAAAGGTGCATGTATATGTGCACGTAGTCCTATCAATATGATTAATCTTGAGTGATTAAGAGGAGAATTTGTTATATCCTTCCCATATTGGTTCAAATCTCACTTGGGAATTGTTTTCCAATCATGGAATTTATGGGGTTAGAAGGCAGCAGTAATCTTACTCTTGCTTAAGTTCTTTGAGAGGGTACAATATGTTCAAAAACAAATTTCAAGTTCAGTGGGATAGCACAAGTGAATAAGTTCCTCAAACTTCATGGAGGAGGTCTTGGAATTAATCCCCTGGGTTGGCTGCCTCCATTGCATGTCTCAGACAATATCCCTACCAGGTTGATGTTGTAATTGACACCAAAAGGTTCACACTGTGTAACAACCATGGAATACAATTACTAAAGATTTTCCCAGGGAAAAACAAAAAGGGAAACATATGCCAGGAATTCCTAGAATTACTCAGAAAAATTGACCATAACTAGAAATCATAGATCAAACAAAAATATTTAGGCAATGCTGAGAAAGAGTTTTAAATTAGAAAAATCTTGTCAATAAATGAGGAATAAATTACAGATCATCATGAAGTCTACAATAATTAAATTCTTTCTATAAGTTTCCCCTTTAAGCTTCTACCAATTTTTGTTGACTTGTGGAACCCTCATGATAGCATTCACATTCCACCATAGTTAGCCTTGGAGCCTTTCTATACATAAGCTCATAATTCAAGATACTTAGCCAATTTTTACTTATTTGGCCTTAACTGAAATTACAATCTATTTTTGAATCACACCTCTCCCTTTTGGGGGATGTGTGTGAGAAGAATTGGCACATTTTGCTGTAGAATCACATATAAACATATTTTGACATACTTAACCAATTTTTTCTTATTTGGCCTTACAACCCAAATTCTAATCTAATTTCAAATATGACCTCTCCCTTTGGAGTAGGTTTGTTTGCCAAAAACTTAATCAATTTGGGAGTAGGTGAAGAAACTTAACCTCTTTAATCCTGTACCACTTAGCCTTTGAAGAAACTTGACCTTTAAAACCAAATTGTAGCAACTCTTGCTTACTTCTACTAGTCTCCCACAACATTTGTTGTTGAATGGTGTCTTCATCCAACTCAGCCTAAGCATCAACACTAATTTTTCAAATGAATGAAACACTTCCAATGTCTCTTCATCCTCATTAATTAGAATAGGCTTACATATCTCTAATTTTTATTCATTAATGATAGAATAAGTTCCCATGTATTGTAGCAAATACAAATGAAAAGAATTGTCATTCACCTACAACATAGTTTTTAAAGGTGCATACTAATCGGGGGCTTAAGCATATTTTGTTTACCCTATGACCATTTCTCACTTAGTTGCAACCTTAGTGCCTCCCACACTAAATTTATAATAAATTTTGTTGCTCATTTTGATCTCTATACCTTTTTTGAGCCATTTCTAGTTGCTCTTCCACTAGTCTGTGAATATGTTAAATCCCTGCCATAAACTGAATGGATTTTTTGTTCACTACCATGTGCATTAAGCTTATCTTTAATAACCTTGGAAAATGAAATATCAAATGGGGTTCAAAGAAAAATTCCAAAAAAGTCTCAAATGATGACTTGTTCAAACAATAAGCAACTTGATTATATCACTGTTGAATATATGTAATATTTGCATCTCAAGTCTTACGGTCATAGTTAAATTCCCTAAGAAAATGAACAAGGGTCGTATAAATAATCTATGTCTACTGATTCATTTGAGGGTGAAAAGGAATGCAATAATTTTTTTAAATATCCTTCACATTACACAATGCCTTCCAAAAATGGCTATTGTCTTTATCTAAGATTATGGACTGTAGAATTTCAAAATGCATCCCATACATTTTGGAGAAATAACATCATTGACTCTTGGCCAATGATGGTCTACTTACATGAAATAAATAAAGCCATCTTGTTTAACTAGTACACTACCACATATTGCTACTCATGACTATGCCAAGATCTTTGGATTCATTAAAGACCATAATGAACAATCCATCTTAGAGGAAATAATAGCACACCATAATTTGCATAATTAACAATTTTCAAGTTGCAACATGTGACAAAATGCCATCATGGGATGATTATGTGCACCTTCATGGAAATAATGGAAAGAACGGCGCACCTTCATGGGAATACTTGGAAACCAAGGTCTACATAATCAAAAGCATGTAGTTCTCTACATATTGCAAGTGGCTTCTCAAATACAATGATAAGTTTTCATGTCATAAATCTCAACTTCTATTATCTCCACCTTACAAATTTAAGCATTTATAAAAAAGAAGTATAAGTTACAAATTTATTCCTGTTCTTCTTAAAGACTAATTATATATATATATATTATATAAAGTTACATAAATAATTTATCTAGTAGATAATATATTTATCAAGTTAACTAATATCACAAATTCTATTTAAATTATAAGCTTAAAAATAATATATATATATATATATATATATATATAAATATATATATTAATATATAATATATATATATATTATTATATATATATATATAATATATCTATATAATATATATATATATATATATATACAATTTGTATGATGAGTTCTATTGTTAATTCAAGTGTACTCACAAAGATATTGCTTAAATCGGTGAGGCTTAGAGCCCTAACAAAGGTGAGTTGAAGAAAAGTGTGGAACATCTATTATATACTATATAGATATATATATATATATAATATAATATATATATATATATATAAATATATATATATAAAATATGATATAATATACCCACACACACATTTGTATAATGTGTTCTAGTTGTTGATTCAAGTGTCGCTACACAAAAGATCTTGGCTCAATTGTTTAAGGGATTAGAGCCCCTAACAACACCTAAGTTGAAGAAACGCGAGGAGACATTCTGCTTGGCAATAAGGAATAATACAAGAATGATACTAATTTGTGGAGGATCTTTCTTAGAGCTAGAGTTTTTCATGGTTTTCCCTAGGTAAGCTTTTGAAGATCTAGAGGCTCGTGGTAACTTTGGGATCAAGATATAATATATACATGTACTTCATATTTATGCACATGAAGTTTTCAGCTGTTCAAAATTGTCTCTATTGCATATTTGATTTTTAGCATTCGTTGTCTTCCTAATTTTGTCATTCTTAGCACTAGTTTTCATGCTAATTTGACAAGGTAGAAATTGTTAAGCTATTTAACATTAATATAGAACTTAAGAAGATAATAAGGTGGATTTACTCTTGTAAGTATGTATTTTTATCAATGGTCTAGATCTAAATCATATGATTTTATACATGGTAAGTGTGCCATAAGGACTGAAACTTGTTGACATACGTCTGGTATCCTTACATTTGGTGGATTAAGGTTGAAGTGAATTCAAATATTATTTGTTCCTAGTTGCTATACATTATATTTCAGATCAACTTTAAGGATGAATATTCATAAGGTTTGGAAACAAGGAACCTTTTGTGTGAGGTGAGGTGAAATTTCAAAATTGTACTAGAGCCAAAATTCAAAAATTTCTACAGGAGCATCCCATTCCATAGGGGATAATCCCAGTTATGGGGGCACATATCCCATCATGAAAATAGGGTCCAAACAAAACCCATATTCTAAGGATACACACCAACCTGATGTGGAACATCCCTAGAAATTTTTTTAGAAAATCAAGCAACATCTCCTGCAATAGAGGACATCCAAAATAAATTTATTAAAAATAAATAAACTTGCCGTTAATTTAAAAGGAAGAAAATAGAAAAGGAAATGCATGGGCCCAACAAGAATCCCTATGGCATCATTGTGGGGCCTATTATATTTATTCAAAAACCCTTAACTTCTCTCATACAAAAATTTTAAGGTTAACTGTAATGTTTTTCTTGCAAGGAAGTGGTGGCTAGCATTAGTTATCGAAGGGTAGAACAACTCAGTTTAAAACTTCATTCTCCAGTACTCAGATCTTCAATGTTGTCAGTGTTTAGTTTTAGATTCACCATTCATATTTTCATATTTCAAATTATATATTTCACTTTTAAATTATTCCTTCCTCGATTCACCCTTGGCTACTAGGCAATTTTTTTAATGTAGTTGGTTAAAAATTTTGAAACTTGATGAATGATTTTTTATTTTATTAGGAGAAAGGTTGGTTAAAGGGACAAATTCATAGAAAGACTCCACATTCTTAGGGATGTTCTCCTAGGTGCATCACTAAGATATACAGTGTGTCCTTGGGTCCAGGGGATGTTATCCATCCATTCAGTGCATGAGTGGATATTTTGTGCATCCAAGACATGAAACCATGAATTCTACTATAATGGAAGCATTTCCAGTAAAATTCAACACATTGTCACTGTAATGACCTATTTATTGCAGATCTATCAGGAGGTTCTATCTCTTTGAAGCTCTTGTGCCCACTATTTCCATCATCAGGGTATCTATCCTTCCAACTAAGTCAATCCAACCATGTTATATCTTAGCTCATGGACAAGATGGATTGCTAAAAACACCACCCTACTTTAAAAAGGATGTAAGCTTTAAAAGTGTAATTCAATGATTTTCAATTTTCCACATAGCCTATAGCTCATGCGATATGGGGATAACGGGATATACATACTTGAGTATTTGATAGGGATCTCGTAGAATCCAAAAATGGGACACAAAAGGACATGTAAATACTAAATAGTCCATGAATATATACACATATAAAGGATAAAGGATAAATTATCTTATTTCTAAAAATTAACAGAAATGAAATATAATTATATAGACAAAACACATTGTTGATTGAGAAATGATGAACTCAACAAAATAATGGTAACCTGTTGAGGCACCATTGTCAGAAACCCAGATTTCCAGTCTTTGCACAATCTCTACTCAAATTTCCATGAAAGCATAGTGTCACTAAAAAAGGCCTCTTTATTTTTCTATTTTAGTGGCATTCACCCACCTTTTCTCATCCCACAGGTATAACACATCAAGACACTTCCTTTCAGTGAGTTGGGCATGCCCATAGGTCTAGCACATCAAGACATTTCTTTCCAGCGAGTTGGGAATGCACAAGATGTATTTGCTGCATGACACTTGTCCCTGTGTATCAAACTCATAGGAGGGACATGTCAGCACATCCAATATGCCATATTCACAACATAAAGAGTGGGGACCTATCAGGTAAAGTTAGTGCCATACACATTTGGCAATTGCATTTGCAAGTTGTGGTTTATTATTATACTCACACCCCATATCCTTCTCAGATAATTGGAACATGGCTGAACTTCCAACAAAATTTTGGTTGTAGTTATGTGAACTTAAGTCATAAAATTTTATGAAACTCTATAAACCCTTGTTAATCAAGTGAAAAGTTCATTTATTATGTTCAGACCTATAGCACAATTAATTTACCAGAAAAAGACTTCTCCAATCTTTGATTAACACTTGCACACTTGTTCCTCCTATATTTTCATCTTATATAACATAGGTTATTGTAATTATTGTCCTCAATATGGGTTAATTAACACGTTGAATGTATTCTAAATAAATGATATGATAATTTATTTCATTATTTCTACAATATTGCCTTCATCCTATGATTTTATGTAGCAGAAAATGAAGGCATTTTGATGATTATGTTTGCATGATCTAATCACAACCATTTTCTTATTGACACACAAATTCATCCCTCTCTTCAGAATACAACTGTTACAAGCATTTTGGAAGTTGTATAGTTTTTTATTCTCATTTCATGAAGGATGAGTGGTTATA